>BMAO01008963.1:88075-185253 GCA_019973975.1 Trichonephila clavata | reverse complement strand
ATAATTTTGGAAACCAAATGTGGCTGGAAAATTAATTAATAAGCCTAAAAGAATTAAAAAACACAACACATGAGGTCAAATAATAGAAGTATAAACTAAGCTTAAATCTAATAATGTAAACTAAAACTATGTATATATTTAATAACTATACTAAAAGCAAAAGAATGAACATATATTAAAAATATTTAGAGTATTAAAATAATTAGAAGAATATAAATAATATTTGAATATAAGCAAAATCAACGGTTAACACACAACCACAAGTGTATTACGATTATCTGTAACTGTTTATTTGATAATCACGTGGTAATCATTAAACGCCCTCTGGTGATTAATCTACCTTATTCGATACGATTGATTAATTTAATACGCTACACGAGGTCTATGGACAAGTTCTACTTTGTAAACAACAACATTGAGTGGAACCCTCACTTACTTCCGGTGTAATGTTAACCTATGGGAAAACATCGAAATTCAACTGAGTTTTTCAAACTTTAAAGGCAAGTTTTTGAAACTTTTTTTTGCACTATATGGATAGAAGATGATCTGTAGATTTCAGATTCAGGATTTTATAGAGAGTATTTATTTCAGTATCTTTTCTAATAATATATATATATACCTTTTTTTTTGTTAATTTTTTAGCTCAAAGCAATGGCGATTTTGCATTAACCGGAAGAAGAAAAGGGTACTAATGATTGCAGCGCCCCCATAGTAAGCTTTACGGTAGAACTTGTCTATTAGAAATGCGAAACTAAATATTTGGTTATATATACATGGTTAAATGACTAGGACACGCATGACTTGAAATGGTACCTCTTTTGATTAAAATCCACACTTCCAATGTGATTATTTGAAGCCTCTTTAGATTTGCGTCAGTACAGCTATATGGTATGTTTTTTAGTGATATCAGGACTCGAATCGAAGGATTTAATACCACCGGTCTAAAGTTGGTGATCAAGACTGCTGGACCATTCAATTTTTGGCAAACCCCTTCCGGAAATGTCTCCTACGTTGCCTCATCTTTGTCCATCTGGTGTCAGTCACTTGATCGCCATTTGAGCAAGATATCTTCCTTGTACAATCTTTTTTTTTTTTTTTACCTAACGATTACTTTAATACACTGTAACAGAAGATGAATTCCATAATATATACTCTAAGAACAAGAAATATTCTTCATAACGTTGAAAGAAACGAATGTCAGTTTCCAGCTTTTTCACACATTCATCACTCTAGGACACCTAGATATCTTCAGATGTCTCTTATTTACCCGGCTATTGTCTCGCGTGATGGATAGGGAGATAGAGAAATATTCTTTAAGATATTCTTTTTTTCTGATGTTGAAGGAAATATTTATACTGTTGATTTCCCGAGTAGGATAGGTAAAATACATTGGAAATGTTGATTAAGATTACATTCAAGTATGTTTTGAAAACAATTGTTGCATACTTGCTCAACTGCTCTTGAGCTGCATGAGAATATTAAAATAACTTTTATTAATAGTTTTCATAAGATTTTGTGTTTTTGTGAATGAATACAATATACACCAAGTTGTTTTTATGCTATGTCGTTACTAGATTCAAAAAACATTTTAGCAATTATTTGCAGCCATTCAATACATTGTGTATTTTAAACTTCCTATACCTTATATAAATCTACTTGGTTCCGATACAGAGGAATCGATTAATTTAATATCCGTATTATGACGTAGGGTATTAACAAAATTAGTAAATTGTTGTTGATCGAAAATCCTTTAGAATGTTATTGAAAATATCATGTGCTGAAGATGGCAAATAAGTCATCATTAATCATAAGTGTAAGTCCTTTCTTACTTTCCTCAACCGCGACTCATTATTTTCAATTAGAAAATTTTATACTGGTCTTTAGATTCATTATATAATAGAAAAAATCAATATTTAATAAATAAATGTATTAAACCTTAAGATCACTAAGACGTTGTAAAGGGTCTATCCGCGAACCTGTACTAATCCTCTTGGGGTAAATTTATTTCTTTTTAACTGTTGTTCTATTAAAAACTTTCTCTCGAAGAAGAATACACGATTTATTTAAATGAATGGTTCTATTTGAGCATTGACTTTTAGATATGCAAAATTAGTTGAGAGTAGGTGGAGCTAGTCGACAGTTAGTAGATGAGTAATTTCTGAATGATTAAATACTGCTAATTGATGATTAAGTCATAAGATAGAGATTAATAATAACGACCAGGGATCGTACAACTAATAACATAATTACGGGGATATAGACCGAAGACCCCCAAAGTGTTCTAAGAGTAAATGAATTAGATTATACTCAGATATTAAGCATCCTTTTCGCCGTGTATTGCTCTTACACTTAGTAGTAGAGTACCTTTCATATCCTGAGTTGTTTTCAATTTAAGTTAGAGAAATAATAAATTGTAATTTGAAATGTTATGCCTGATCTTTACTTGAACCCCCAAATACCAATAACCGCTGCCCGAGCAGAGTTATAACACCTTTAAAATGTAGGAAAATAAATAAAAGTTTTTTTTAAAAATTAAAAGCATAAAAATTAACTTTATTATAAAAAAATGCTTCGTGTGCTATTGGACAAATATAAAAACACCAGTGTTACAGGTGGCTCACAAGAAATGTTCTGTCTTTAGTAGAAGATATGATCACTCTTGACTGTTATATAGATTACATGTGGCCGCGGTAGCCTTTTGGTCAAGGTAACGGACCCGTAGCTGGCGTGTCATGAGTTAGTTCCCAGTACCCCTGAAGACCCGCCGTGTAGGGATGCGATGCACGTTAATTTGTCGAGAGTTCAAACGTCCTCCCGTTGGTGTGGTAGTTAGGAGAGAAGGTACCATCCCAGGTGCCGCCTTCGTCACTTGACCATGGTTCAAAATTATGAGGTTCGTTGCCAAAAGCTCTCGTGTAGCTGCACAGTGCGACATTAATATTCACTCACTATAGATTACATCATATGTCCATGGTGAGTCGAAGGTACTCAGATAGCTTTTGGTACATTGTTACCCGTTTATTTTGCAGCTCCATTAGTAGCTCCCAAATCGATACCGGAGATAGGTGACGCGGACAAGCGTCTGACCCTAAAATGTCACACGCGTATTCTGCTGGATTTAGATGAAAGAATGTGGCCACATTTAATAAATGAGATGAATATTTTCATTTTCCAGCAGATCTTTGACAGTCACTGTAGGATGAGTTGTAACCTTTTTGTACATGAAGAGGAGATTAGTACAAGTAAAAGCACATCGATATAGCACAAGTAAAATGCAGACATGTGAAAGGACAAACTCAATGTAACAGAAATGTGCAGAAACTGAAATCTTTTGAGATATTTGAAGTAGGCATGGGTTATGCAAATAGAATGTATTTCTAAACAAGAATTACGCTACTCCCAAACTGGATCCTTTTAAGGATGCTGGAGTGGACATTACGTGTTATCCTCTCCCTCTCCATACATGTGCATGGGTGTCTAGAATCCCTTGCATGACTAAATTTGTTCTCATGTATCATGAAATCTCATTCTCGTTGCTGATTTTTATAGTTCTTTTAATTTCGGTATAAGAGAAAATGCTGTCTTACATGAAGAAGTAATGGAACATACCGTACTGGCCATCGATGCAAGTATTATAACTACATACTTCCTAGTCACGGTTAAATGCAATAACGATCCTTCAATAGTTAGTTTTATGCACTGCCAGCTCTTGTGCGCTTACTGACCTTTCTTGCAAGTTGGACAATATACTGGTCTTCTGCCATTATAGCTGCTCGTAGAAGAACACTAATGAATCATCGATTTGCTGTTCTTACAGTTTGAAATACTAATGAGATTATCGTTCTTTTAAGTAGAACGGCCAGGAAATCTGGAAATGTACAATCTAGAAATTCAATTTTTATAATCAACAAAAATTGATTCTTGTCTTCTCTCGTTCAATAAGATGAATAATACTTACCGTAAAATCCGGGATATAAAACGTGCACCTTTACTTTCAAACTGCAATTTTTAATTTTTATGCATATTTGCTGTATAACGTACACCCTTTTTTACGAAGAAACTTGAAATATACGAGCGCAATGCTCTTACATTTTGAAGTAATTTATTCGAGGTATTATTCCAAGGATTAGAAAAAGTACTATACTTCTAGAACTGCAACCCTTTACGTTCATAAGAAATGCCATTTCTTTTAAATAAACAGTTTTTCGATTCATATAGGTCTAACAATTTCTGTGCTCGTCTCCTATTTTTATTTTTATAGCTCTCATTTTTGTATCCGGCCTACAAAGCGCACCCATAAATTTTGACCTCATTTTTTGTGTTAAAAGTGCGTGTTATAAGCCGGATTTTACGGTAGTTGTTGAAAAATGGGACACTGGGCTTTCAATTTAATTTGGCGAAATTTATAAGCATTGTATTGAAATTTGTTTGAGCACAATCCCTTAAACTTTGAATTATACCATTAACTTTGAAGAATAAATGGAAGCTTTAAAAAAATGGAGTTGACGGATGAAATCAAATTTTATTCTTTCCGTTTATATTTTATTCAATTGTCAAATTCTCATCTTCAGAAGTAGATAAATACAAAAAAAGGTGAAAAATAACGAGTGAACCTCTAGAGAATGTATTGATTTTTCTAAAACAGATATTGTTATTTGAAAGACAGGGTTTTTCTTTGGAGAATATGTTCACTAGACTTTAGCTCACTAGATTCGATTCTTTGAACTACAAAGCGATATATACCTTTTCTAATACTTTATTTATTTTTTGGTTTTCTACTTTTTTTTTACTATTTTAGCCTTTTATTGTATTACATTTTTTCAATTTTCTATTGTTTAAAAGTTAGTTCTTTTTCAAAGAATTATTCGCATTTGAAACTTATCAAATATATAAAAGGGAAAACCTTACTTGAAAATAATTACAAAGAACGAATATATATTACTTAATGCCTTACAGCAGAAATCTTGCCTTAAGAAATTAAAAATTAAGGAACTTAAATATTGTAACATATAAAAGTGTGTCATTAAAATTGATTAAATTGAATAAATAAATAATTTATTATAATTATTTTTTAAAGAAAACAGCTCAAGAATAAATTTGTTGGTTATTCTGTTGTTTCTCATTAGTTTTTGATACGGGTCAGTCTCGGTTGGATGATAGGTACGATATAATTTTTGGGGCTTGGACTCCAAATGGTATCCAAATCGTACGATATGATACGATTTTTAAAGATATGTAAAATAAAAAAATGAATCAAAATTTTAATGTATTTTTTAAATTACTCTATATTATATTAAATTAATCCAACAACTAACCAAAAATAATATTTCAAAATATTATGAATAAAATTATTGTCGATAGTCACCTCTTTTGTTATTTGTTATACTTATATTTATAAAACTCAAATACACATTATTTTAAATAAATAACTCAGAATTCAAGGAAGTTTTTCAACCGTTTGCTGTTCATAAGAATAAAGAATATTTTATAAATATATAAATAACCTATTCTGATATTTTTTCTAGATTTCTATTTACTCTGTTATGTTATACTTCGCTTTAAATAAAAAAATAAGACTTGACAAGAGGAGAATAAAAGAAAGAGATCCTGTCACACGCGAAGTCTCTTTAAAGTCGTATTACGTATGCAACATTGAAAAAGAAATTGTGCAGAACGTTTTCTGTGTACCTTAAGAGAAGAAACTGTGGGCAAAAAGTAAATACGAATTTAGGAATAAAAACAGAAATATTATTATTTTTTTAAAAAAAATAATGCAAATCGGAAAAAATTATTTTAATACAAAATTAAATCCACTGAGTTTTTTGATAAAGCAATAATGTTGTCCTTTTCGGTAATACTAAAATATCTTACTAACAAAATATCTTTCTTCCAGCAATGCAACGTGGCTTATTTTGTAAAAATTTTTACTTGAAAGTATTGAATTGGTTTTTAATAAGTTTCGCGCATCATAATATAAAAAAGGAGAATTTAATATTAATGATTGTTACACAGTGAAAGTATTTTCTCTTATTTTCCTATTTTTAAAAGAAATAAAGGGGATAAAAGTAATTAAAGCACTTAACAATAAAGTGCTTCAGGTTCTACATGTATATAGAAAATATCAAGAAATCATGTTCTTTTAAAACTAACTATTGGTTTTAAGCATGAGATCAAATTATTTGTATTTAATTTTGAAAACTTTTAACTAAAATTATTGCATTGAATAGTACTGTTTGTTTGACCTGAATATTTGGGAGATGTTTATTTTCATAATTTTCAAACAATCGTTAATAGCTAAAGTATATTTGACTTACATGGAATGGTTCCTTGGAGACTTGAAATTCGTTAGAAGATTATAAAACTTAAATAAATAAATACTGACAATAGTTTGTTAAAAACAAATAATAAAGCCAAACGTAAAGTATAAAATTAATTCAAAATTTGAAATCAATGGAATGCCTAAAATTATAATAATGTGCAAAAGAAAATCATCTTTACTTTTTTTCTCTAATAAATAATTTTTAAATTTCTTATTATAATAAATTTGTATTCACTTTTAAATAAATAATCGTAAGTCATATAGATAGCAGAAAAATATCGTGAACAAAAATTTGTAACAATATGATTACAAGCTTTCTTTCATACTACGTTTCCTTTATTTCTCTCTCTCAATATATATATATATATATATATATATATATTAAGCAATAAAAGAAACAAAGCCACAAATCAGGAAAACTAATCTCTCGATTGCGAAATCATTTCATCTGGTCCACGTTTCGAAATAAAATCTTTTTATTTTATCTTGATCTGTTCTAACCTGCTTTCATAAAGTCGGTATAATTTAAAAATATTTGATTGTCACTTTCTTGCCTTTCGAAAAGTGAACAGGAAACAGAAGATATAAACAGAATAACTATGTTTGAGTTCAATATATTCAGAGATAGAAAATATATATGAACAACTTATAAGACTATAAATTTAAAAATATGGTTGGATTCTTTGGTTAACTTTACAGTAATTCAGAGAAAGAAAAAGTGATACAGCATTAAAGCAATTTACTACATTTATCTGTATATCATTTAAAATGTATATATATATATATATATATGAATTATTAAACTGAAATGTTATTACGTTATACTTTTCTTGTAATTTATATGTAGAAAAATATATTGAATATTTTACAACTTATATATTATATAAAACTAAAATGAACAAAGGATTTTTCTTATGAATATGAATAACAAAATTATTGTCACTGAATATTAGAATATATATACAAGGTAAACAAAAAAGTTCTTGCCGTTTTTAATGACCTAAGAGAACATGACATACAGACAGCGTAGACTATTGGTAGTCCTCGAAGTAATCACCATCGGCATCCAGTACCTTCTGCCAACGTGTCTCCAGTTGTTCAATCCCCTTGAGGTAAAACCCGGGGGTGTGGGATGCAAAGAAGTCCGAGAAAGCTTGATACACGTCTGCTTCATTGGTGAAGGATTTACCACGAAGATGATTGTCCAGGGAATGGAAGAGGTGGTAATCTGATGGTGCAAGGTCAGGTTAGTAAGGATGATGGCACAAAGTCTCCCAACCAAGTCGCTGTATCGTATTCCTGGCCACCCGCGCGACATGCGGCCTCGCGTTATGATGCAATAACAGTACACTTTTTCAATAAACCAGTGCTGACACGTTCTGATTCAATAGCTGTTGTACACGTTCCAATTGATATGAATACAAGTCCGATGTGACCATTTGGTCCGTTGGTAGCAACTCATAGTGATCCACTTGACGACAAGTCCACCAGACGCAATGCATAATCTTGCGTGGGTGCATAGGTGGTCTTGCGCTGTGTGGGACAGTATCCTGGGGTGACAACCAATGTTTGGAACGCTTGGGTGACTCATACAGGACCCACTTCTCGACACAGGTCAGCACCTGATTGAATATGGATGTGCTACGGTGGCGAGAAAGCAACGATAAACAGGCTGCCACTCGTTGTTGCTAATGGACTTCCAACAGCGTGAGAGGAACCCACTTGCTCAGACTGTACGTCTTACCTAAGCGGTGCAGATGAAGTCTAACCATTTCACTGGAAGTGTTAAACTGTCTGGCAAGTTCACTACACGTTTGACTACTGTCCTCCTCAATGGTCGCCGGCATGGTTTCGTCATTCAAGGCCTGTGGTCATCTTGTTCGAGCTTTATCACAGAAGGATAAATCATCCGACCTGAATATTTGAAACCAATGCCTTGCCGTACGTTCATTGACAGCACTATCCTCAAACGCTTGATATATTCGGCAACTTGATGCAGCGGCTGATAAGCCCGCTTTGAAGTCGTAAAGTAAACAACCCCGAACGAGCTCCTTCGATACGTTCATTTCGCTTCGCTTCTGTACGAGTTCCGATTGATGAATGTGAGCAGTGGAACTGCGTTTATAACAACTGATATTCTTACTCTCGACTGACAGTTTCTGAATCACATCTTGCACTAATTTGCATACTTATTTTCACTTCTTTCAATGGAAACGCGCACACGGCAAGAACTTTTTTGTTTACCTTGTAGTATAACCTCTCAATGAAATGTTTTCTGTCTCATTAATGTATTGATGTTTCTGTTTTTTTATCTGCTTCTTTGCACCATAGTTTGCAACTACATCATTTGCGGCCATGCATTCCTTTGTGACTCCGAGTCGTCTCGTTACTTACTACACACCCTACCAGTTCACCGGTCTGCTCACGAATCACATTGTGTACATATAAATGTGTATTAAGTTTATTTCTTATATGTCAAAATTATTTTATTCTATTTTAAAATAAATGACACAACCCGCGACCTTGTTGGATATTTTACTGAATGAGAAAAGCTTTTAATTTTAGATTCTATTCGCCTGAAAATTAATATATATATACACTTGTGTCCAAAAGTTAAGCATAAATCGTAAAATGCGAAAAACATGGAGTAAATATTCGTAAAATTATTCCAAATTTCTTGCGGATATTAATTGGATGAAGAAGAAACATTGGGTTTATGCAAAACTTTTCAGTCGACTACGTCCTGCGCGAAACACCGTCGCATGTCGGAACGCGGAGAAATCGATTCACGCAGCATAGGCAGTTCAGACAAAATTCGTGCAACTGCTGTGAGAAGGAACGTTGTTAACCATCAAACAAGGGGAATGATGGCACAAAGACGCCCATTGGACATGTTTACGAAAGGAAGAATCGTTGGAATGCTGGAATCCTCACGATTACAAACCGAAGTTTCTTGAATTCTGAATGTGGACCAGTCTGTGATCTCTAGACTGTGGCAGAGGTTTCAAAGAACGAGAGATGTTAACCGACAACCAGTATCAGGTCGACCAAGAGTCACAACCCCTCGCCAAGACCGATATTTGGTAATAAGTGAGCGACGTCAGAGGGGCAGTACTTCCAGAGTACTGGGTTCGGCGCTCACAGTCGCCACAGGAATACGAATTTCGAGACAAACTGTTTACAGGGGACTCAATCATGCTGGTTGTATGCCAGAAGACCAGCAGTTTGCATTCCCCTCACGTCTGCACATAAACGCGCTCGTTTGAACTGGAGTTTTAAACATCAACATTGGAGTGTGGGAGAGTGGGCCATGTGATGTTCAGTGACGAGTCCCGGTTTAGTCTGAGTAGTGATTCTCGGCGGGTAACGATATGAAGAGAACGTGGAACCCGTTTTGAACCCAGAAACATAACGGAAAGACATCATTTTCCATCAAGGGGAGTAATGGTATGAGCACGCATCATGATGGACAGCCACACAGACCTCCATTTCTTTGACACGGGGTCTGTGACTGCTCAAAGATACAGAGACAAAGTTCTTGAGCCTTATGTTCGCTTGTTTCGAGGTTCTGTCGGTCTGGACTTCATATTCATGGATGATAATGCGCCATGTCACAGAGCGCTGCTGATTGATTACTTCCTTGAAACGGAAAACATGCAGAGCATGTCATGGCCTGCGAATTCCCCTGATTTAAATCCTGTCGAGCATGTATGTAATATGCTCGGGAGACAAATTGCAGCCCACCAAGCTCCGTTACAGAACTGAAGAGGCTTCCAAGAAGCTCTCCAAGAAGCTTGGAACCGTTTGAGCTAACAACTCATTCATCATCTCATAGCAAGTATGGTAGATCGCTGTGCAGTGTGCCTGGCTGTCAGAGGTGACCTAACCCTTATTAAACTGTAGCATCAGTATTTTATTTAATGTGTTCTTTCATTTTTTCTTTAAAGTGTGAATCCTTGCTACACTCAGTTTTCTTTCAAACTGCTACTTTGGATAATAAAATTAATTATTATCTTTCTTTCGATTTGCTTCCTTATTTTATAACCATTTTACACTCGCATATCACGTTTCCCGCCATTCTAATTTACAGTTCCTTCTTTATTCACATAATTATCAATTATGCTTAACTTTTGGACACCAGTGTATATATATATATATATATATATATATATATATAGTGTAAAATATATATACTGCATATATCTTTTTCATATTTTCTTGGTACAATTATCAGGGGGTAATATTAAGTACTTGTTGTATATTTTTATCATCATATGCTTTTCACCGATTGCCGTTGGTTATAATTTATTACTCGTTGGTTAGCATATAATATTTGCAATTTTGATTAATACCAATTATATTTTTCAAATTACTTTAAATTATTTCTTTTTATTTTGGCAGTGGTAACCTATATCCTATAGTTATGTAACCCTGTCCGGTGCTGTGGAGTCTGGGGCTCAAGCCTGATGGCACTAAATACCCACCGCATAGAGGGGTCGATGCACGTTAAATTAAAAGAGGATCAAATTCTTCTTACTGGTTTGACCTGAAAGTATGGGGAGAAGGGTTTAGCTTAGGTCTCATCTATGTCACTTGACAGCGGTTTAAAATTACCTGGTCCATCACCTATGGTCCTTGTGTTGGTTTAGAGGGGGTGACATTGATAAGTACACTCAATTACTCACTCTTAGTAAATAGACTACATATTTGTATAGAGTAATGTTTTTTTATATTTTTAGAAAATGACTTTAATTTTTACAAAATATTTTAAAATGTTTTGTTCCTTTCAGCCCATTAATGCCAATAAAAAAAGTGACTGTACTTTGAAACTGTGAATTTTCCATTCATAGTATTAAGATAGACTTCGCTATTATATAGTTATGGTTATTTTACTTTTGGAGCCGTCTTAAGTTCATAGTGGTCATGTAGATTTTACGTGAGCCACACTTTGATATGTATTGTTTTTGTATATTTATACATATTTTTCAGCACTAAACTAGATTTTATAGTATTGAACACTTTTCTCTCTCCAGTACTGAGTTAAAATTATATAGTTTAAACGACCAAAATTATATCGACAACGATTGAGTTGGACTTAATTAAAGGATTGCACTGAAGTAATTTTCATATATGTACAACTAAATATTTAAGAATGAGCGAATAAATGCTGTAACGAAAATATATAAGAATAAAGCTTTGAAGACTTTCAAAGACGGTATAATAGAAAAGTAAGAGCTTACGATTATTGAAGTGAGCAATTAATAGAAGTTAAAAAATTAAAACTAATTTTATTTAATTGTAAATCAATATGTTTGGGACAAGTATTAGATAAATATATAATGAAGAAAGCTCTCCATTTTCTAATAATATTCTTATCATTTAAGCATTCTTTTTAAAAGCAATTTGCTCATACATTAAATCATAAAGTTAATTATTAAATTAATGATATCTCTTAGAAATAATTTAAAAATTAATTCAACTTTTTCGAATATGCGAATAAATTTAAGTTAGTACATCTATAAAACAATCCCTTGGTATTTTATTTTAACTGTTAGTTTTTATAAAATCCTCCTTTGAATTCCTTTTTAAAGTTATTATGGTAATAAGCACATTAGCATATTGTTATCTGATATTCTAATTTTTATTTTTATTGAATCCTTATGGAATATTTATCTTAAGAACAAAATTAAATAAAGGAATTTTTAGGAACATCAATATTCATTAAAATATTATATTTACTATAAAATTTTACATCCTACGTTAAAAATTCAGAAATTGGCAGTCGATGAATTTTAAAAAAAGTTTATTAGTTGTCTTTGAAAGAAATTATTTCTTATTAAAATTGTTCTTGGAAATAAAAATTGCATTAGATGTGCAAAAGAAGGGTAAGAATATGTTGTTTCTAGAAGTATTCGTAATTTATTACCTGCATCTCCCCAATGATCAATCTTATAATCAATGTGGAATAATTATAGAATAATTCAAAAAGCAGCGTTCTTTTTCCATTAAAAAATGCATATTCTAAAGGTTAATGCACAAAATCCAATAATTGTATCCAATCAAAGCAAAACTATTTTCTAGATGTTTGAAAAACTTTTAGAAATCTTATTATAAAAATCGCAAAACAGCGTAGAGAATGGTTAAAAACATTTTCATTTTCCTTGAAGCTTTACACGATCTGGAACGGATCTTATTTTTAAATAAATATATTTAGTTAATTAAAATAATAGGAAGACCTCGAAGAAAAATTGAATTATTTTTACCCTGAATTCGGTTATGACCTTGACTGGTTATTGGTCTACTTTTGTTTAGAGGTAAAAAATTGAGATGTGGAAATTTTTGTTTGAATAAATTATAACCCAAACAATTTTGGTTCTCATATTCAATTAAAATATGTTTAAGGTGTTTTATTGAGTAGAATAGAAACTGTAGGTATATAATTATTCCAGGATATTAAATAAAACTAATTTTCTTGTGTGTTTTTCCTAATTATGTATGTTGTTTTATTTGGAAAAATGCAACTCAAGGAGATTGATTTAAATTATGAGTTCTTACTCTTTTTTTCAAGTCTTATAAATATTCTCTGCAGAGAAATTTATAAATAATTATAATAAACAATTATAAGTCATTTATAAATTTGCATCTCTCCCTAAATAATAGTTTTTAAAGTACTTCCAAACCAAATAATTGTTGCATATATATATATATAGTTTTAAGGGATTTGCTGAATATTGAATATAGAACTGTGTGTGTGTGATAGTGATATCACTTAGGCATCAAATTGCAGATCTAAAAAGAATTTCTTATAGATTATGTGGATAATGTTCCGGGTAATAATGCAATTATTTTTTACATTTGATTGTATACTGATAAGTTTAACAAACCCTTTAAAAATAACTCTGCTTTTAAAAATTCTAATACCAGCAATAGAGAAATTATTAATCTATTTCAGCTTCTTATATATGACTAGATTTACATATTTCAGACATTAAATTCCAATATATTTTCCTAACTCCAAAATTTCATAAAACTTCTTAAATTTAGAACTAGAGAGCCTTAAAACTTATATTACTCATCTGGGCAAGACTCTACAAAATATTATCCAATACACATTAGAAAATATCAGTAGTTCTAGAATAGTTAAGATAGTAAAGATATTATTCTGTATATGCACACAAGTTAAAAATATTACCTGCATTCATACCTATGATTTTGAAGATCTATTTAACTCTACTGATTTAGGAGACATGATTAAGATTCTCAAAATAGCTTATAACAAATATTCTTTAAATAAATTTTTTTAAAAAATATGATAGTTATCTTACTATTATACAAAGTATTAAATGAAATTTATATTTTTCATAACAGCTCTTATTATCACTAAATTAAAGGACTGCCACAAAATGGGCCTGCAAGTAACTGTTTAGCTAATATTTATTTTTACTATTATGAATATGAAAAAATTAATTACGACTCTTGTAAATTATTTCGACACATAGATGATTTAATTATTTTTAGTAATATAGTAGATTATGTTCCTAGTTTTAATTATTGTCCCCAATAGTTGGAATTTTTTTCTATACTAATTACAATAATGAGTCAGCAAACTTTTTGGACCTTCAATTAAATGTTAAGAATAATTTGCTAATAAGTATTATTTTTGATAAAAGAGACTCTTTTGATTTTAACTTTATAAAAATGTCATTCTGGTGTAGTACCCTACACAGAATTAGAAATACTATCTTAAATTTTATAAAAAAAGAAAGAAAAATATTTAGTTACTCATAATGAGAATAAAAACATAATTTTAAGAAATTCTGTCAATATAGCCTGGTTACAAATTTAAATAAATTTATTTTTAAATATATTTCAATAAAATTGTCTCTATTATTTTAGCTAATTTTAAGATACCTTACGCTTAGTTTAGTTACAAACAAACATGTGGGTGGTACCTCTGCTGTTTGCTTCTATGCATCAATACTGAACACATCCTTTAGCGCGCGAGTTCCAGTTTGGACGCATCGTCTTAAAAAAGCGTATTGGTTAGCATAAATACATGTAAGTTTTTACCTTTGTTTTTGTTTTTAACTATTTTTTTAATTTATTTCTAATATACATCTCTATATAAAAATATTTTTATTCTGAGTATTCATAGATTTATTTTATTTTTAGTGCTTTCTGTTCCTCCCATGAGAAGATAGATGTAGCCCTAATATTCGATACGGTTCTAGATTTCTATCATGTCGAAAATTTCTTTTGAATGGGAAAGGCATATCTTTAAAGTATGGCTTAACCCTATTTCACTGTCCTGAATCAGTGACAGCTTTAGAAATCATAACAGTTTTAAATTTTAGTCCAATGACTCTTTCGAGTTTTTGAATATTTTACTAGCTCAACTTCTCAGATTATTGTTATTTCTGTTGTTATCCAATGTTAGTAGAATATTCTTTTGCCCCCCCCCTTTATTTATAATTCATGTTATATATATATAAACATTTCTTTATAATTTGAGAAATACTATAAACAGTTTTTGAAAAATAATGACAGTAATAAGTTTTCTTCAGTTATCAAAAATGAGTAAGAACTTCCTTTTGTTATGCATACAAAATTATTTGGTCAGAAATATATATTCCTTTGAAAGCGTACTTGAAAATGATAAATAAAAATTCTGTATTTGCATACAATGTTCTAGTGACATTTCTTATTATAGAAGAGTGAGTCTGAATAAAACAGTTTTTAGCACAAATTTAAAATTAAAAAAAGAGGATCTCTTTAAGCAGAAAATAAAGAATATAATTTAGATTATGTCGAAAAATAAAAGTTGGGCTTAAAATACGTAATTATAAAAGTATACGTCTTTATACTTTTTTAATAAACATATTAAATATACGTATACTTTTTCACTATACTTAAGAAAATATACGTAATTACTCTTTCGTAGTTATAAATGCATTTAAAGACCGTCTGAATAGAAGATTTTGGCAAGAGGAGTTCAAGAAAAATACGTTTAATTTACATATAAGGAATGACAGCAAATTTAGAAAAAATAAACGTTTCTTGATTTTTAAATAATTATATGTATTAGGAAATTTTACAACGTTTAATTTCTTTCTCAACTGTTTAGACACCAATTTGAAACAACTTATATTTTCCTTAATACTATAATGATAACTTCCAGTATCACACCTTGAATTTTATTTTCTTATATTACGAACTAAAACATCAAATCTTTATTTTTCTTTAAAAAATACTTTTTAAATAATATCAGAATTGATATAATTTTCAAAATTAGTGATTAGAAACATGTTCAAAAGGAAAAAGGAAATTCTTTATCAAAGTAGATTTGGATGAAAACATAGTATTTTTAGATAAATTGAAAACTTAACAGTATACTCTGCGAGCATAAGAAACGACGGACTAAGAAAGAGTTACCCGAATCATGGAATTGCATATGTATTTACTTTACGATAGGATATACAAATGTATAACTCGTTTTGCGATCAATATCACTGGGTAACTCCAGCTCCAGCATATTGCAAAGGGAAATCCATATGGTGCGTAGTTTAGAGAATATTCCATTGTTAAGGTACAATAACCAAGAGAATGAGGTTCTGTTCGAGCCATGTGATCTATTTCAGTACCTCGCTGATGGATATTTTGGTAAGAAGGAGACCACCTTTAAACGACATTGCCAGTAAAGGGAATCCATGGTTTTACAGATTGTCCG
The DNA here is from genome assembly GCA_019973975.1 of Trichonephila clavata. NCBI lineage: Eukaryota > Metazoa > Arthropoda > Arachnida > Araneae > Nephilidae > Trichonephila > Trichonephila clavata. The sequence continues at coordinate 169,207 of BMAO01008963.1, read as the reverse complement.
GAAGGTAAAGACCCATCAAGGAAGAAAACTGAAGGCGAGGGCACAGGGATCATCTTATCAGCGCAAATGCCTTGATGCGTTCTTACAACAATCAGACATACAGACTAGGGTTTCTTTCCCGGGTTCCCGGGAAATCTTAAGATTTTTGTACTTTTTCTATTCCCGGGAATCACAAGGGGCTTGAATTATCTATGAGGTAGCTATTTTTGACTTGATCTTACATTTCAATCTCGGACATCGTTAACTGAAACTACTGTGGCAATTTGCGATCGTTCACCCCGAACTTCTGGACGATGGAATGTTCGTTAGCCCAACTGTGATGTAAGTCTGTAATATGAGAACTTTGGGGGTGAGAGTTTTTCCACAGCTAGCCGTGGGTGTATCAAGCTTGGTTAACAAGAAATATTGGGTTTTTAAAGCAATCGCATTTCGTTGCCAACAACAAGCAATCTATGTGATCGAAGTTCGAAGATCTAGATTTAAGTGGATAATGTAAGTACTAATACTTAAAACTATTATTTATTTAATCTTTTTTTGAAAAAATTCGGATACTTGTCTTTATTATGAATTATTTATTTGAATCAGCAATTTGAAGAAGGGAATGAACCCACAAACTGTTTGGGGGGAGAACATTTTCATAAGAAATTGCGCAATTGTTCTTATTTATTATTTTTCTAAACTTAACTTTCACGCGTGAGATTCTTATATTAATATTTATTTATATTTATGTAACAATAATACAGCAATTCCATAAACAAGAAAATGGTTGTGCAAATAAAATATCTTAAATACAATAATTAATATTTTTAACGTACATAATCGGCTCTTCAGCAGTAAATGAGTTTTCACGTATATATAAATATTTATCTCTTAGTAGCAACATTAGAGAAATAATTGATTCAGCTTTAACTGGTTGATTTTCAAGCACATGTGAATCAGCAATGAAACATTATCTTTAGTGATTATTTTTCAAATGTGAATTTTTTCTCCGAGTTTTTTAATTTACAAAATCTTTAACTGTAACATTTTTTCCATGCTTGAGTGATAAAATTTTAAATTGCTTATGGTTTCTGAAATCCTATTTCCAAAATGAATAATCAATTTATTATATATTTTTTGTACTTTTTATTTAATTATATAAAAAAGAATTTATTTTGTAATTTATATGCATCCTTATTTTATATAATGATTATTGATTTTATTTAAAAATAACTTGTTTTTATTTTTTTTAAAATTTTAATGTATTCCCGGGAATGACAATTACAGTCCCGGGATTTCCCGGACATTCCTGGGAATGGAAAAACCCGGGAAATCAGAAACCCTAATATAGACGGTACACCAATGATTGCAATGACGATTGACATGTGACTCAGCGAAAGGGGCTAAGGTAATGGAAGCCGCCGAGTCAATTGCGTTTCACCGTTCACCAGGTATGTTTAAGTGGTGCCGGATACATTTCAAACCTCCTTGGAGTTGAAATATTTTTAGCGCTAAATGCCGCTTTGAATTGAAACCCGATGAACAGAAGAGATGCAATTGCCAATGTCCAGAATGGTAGTAGGACACAAAAATGACCGTCTTCCACCACACAGTATGACGACCAGGTATTATACTTTTGTATGTAATTTCATTTCATAGCTGGAACTCTCTGGTTGTCACTCGTAATAGCCTTAGAGAACATCAGTATGTTGGAGAGATTTTAGACGTCGTTGTTTGACGGATCTATACGCGTCATTTTTCCACGAATCCTCTTGGGGAAACTTTGGGGCTAGCATTCACTTTAATTCACAGCCTCTCGAGAAGAAACAAGGATATTTAAATTAGCTTGACTATATAAAGTCTATAGGTTTTGTAGATGTATGATAGAAGGAGCCGAGGAGCTGTTGTGATGATACGTAAGTGAGAATATTAGAATATTTCAATCACAAACATAGCGCGAGTTAAGGAAATAGTTGTTAAGATATTAAATGATTAGATTGTGAGGATCTAAGATAGATTGAATCATATTTAGTTATTGGATCAGTAGCGCTTGTTCTCCTTGTCTAGGTCACTTAGTGGTGTTTACTTATAGTTATACATTGAGAATAGATAGCTCGCGTTATATATCACTTCTAGAGTATCCTTTTGTAGTTTCACTTGTAAATGATTAAGTTTGTTTGAAGAGAAATAAATTAATAGTTATTATGGAAATTGTTGGTGATGATTTGTTTCCCCCCACACCTTTAGGTAGGCAAGACGGGGAGAGAGGGGTGCCAAATAGGCCGACACCCCTACAGTAGTACTGACCTTCCTTTCATAACCCTTGGGCATATATTTCAATAGGATAATGTCCGGCCGCAGATGGCATGTCTTCTACTATTCCTTTTCTGGTTTCTTCAACACTTCCATCGCCAACCTAATATTCAGGTCTCTCAACAATCGAGAAGTTTCGTATCTTTGAACATTCCTGAATCACTATCTTATTCACTAATTTGAGCGATTATCGTAAGCAATCCCGAAAGAGAGCATAAGAACTTTACAAGTCAAAGTCCAGGTACATAGCAGCTTGCAGTAGGGTTATTGTTTATTCAAAGCATTTTATTTATTTATTTCATTGTTGTATTCCGTAAATAAAGCACATAAATCCCAAAACATTCTTAAGTAATATAAAAAAAAACTTAAGTCAATTCCTACTTTAAAAGGATGAATGGAAAATACTTTATCGAATGAAATTTGAACTGTATATATATATATATATATATATATTTTTTATATATATATATATATATATATATATATATATACAGTTACATTTAACAGTTACATTGTTACAACAATGAAGACGAATCTTAGTTGGTGTCGAAAACTGGTAATTAATTTAATTAAATTAATGAACTTATATTTGAAAAAACTGTATTAACATCAAAGTGTCATCCACTACAAGTTATAAAAATGTATTTGAACTTGATTGGATGAATAGAAAGTATTTTATTAACGATTGAAAATTTAAACAACATATAGGTATGAATAAATAAATATATATATTTATAGGGAGAGAATGATCTAATAGTGGGAATTGAAAAAAAAAGTATTTGAGCTGCAGAACAATCCAATAATAAAATTTGAAAAAGACAATGCATTTCAGACATTAATTCAACTAAAGACTCTAGATGGTAATCATTTTACTGTATTAATTAATGTACAGTGAAAATCGTTTAACAGGAAACCCAGGGGACCGAAATATTTTTTCGTGTTAAAGGGCATTGCCAGAAAAATATATATTGAACAAAATTAAGTTTATTCGAGTACATTTTATTTACATAGATGTGTATAAATACAGGTATTTAATAAAATTCGATAAAACAAAAACATTCTCAAGAACTTAATGGAACTAAATACAGCATTTTCAAATATTTTAAAAAACAAAACATATATTGAGTACTTGGAAAGTAATCTGAGACTTTTCTTTGCATTGTTTTTTTAGAATGAAATTTTCAACAATTTGTTTGATATCGTCCATTTTTAAAAATATTCAGTACACCATTGGAATGTGCATCTAAATAACTGCGTATATTTTTCCTGAAGTTCCTCATTTCGGGTGATGCTGCATTATTTATTTTATTTTCGTCAGCGGAATTTGCGTCAATGATATCTTTGAGCTTTCAACCAACTTCAAAATGTCTTTGTATCTCATAAATGGAGCTGTACACACATTATTATCATCTATTGCAACGAATCCTTCCGATGATACAGTTGAACTGTCCAAACATACTGAATCTTTCTCAAGAATATCATTAAGAGTGGAGTTTTCCATATTTTGTTCATTACCAGAAAATAATATTTTTGCGTTAAGGTATTCGAACACGTTGAAAATGACCAAATTCAGTCAAGACAGATATTTTTGTTTTTTATTTTATTGAATAGAGCTATTTTTTGACTTTACGAAACTTACTTTGTTTTTTGTTTCTACGCTACCTAGAGGCCAGGTTACAATCAATTTTATAAAGTTAGAAAAATCGGAAGGGGATTTTTGATCTACCAGAAGGGGACATTTAAATTGCTCAAAATCTATCATGGCGAGTCTGATAACTCAAAATATTACAAATGTATTTCTATAAAACTTTTTGAACCTGATGTTTACGTTATTTTCTAGAGAATGTACTAAAATATTTCTTATTGTATGAATACTTTTTGAGTTATGGCTTGTTATTTAAATAATAGTCTCATAAAAAATGTAACATTTCTTATAATGTTTACTCAATCAGCTCTAAAATTTGTTTTAGTATTACTTTTACTAATATATATTTATTACTTTTTTCTCTAACTGCTTTGAAGTTTTTCAAAAATATTGCTAAAATTTAACTTATAATTGTGATTTTTGTAAAATTCAGGTAATTTATTTTAAATATTGATAGTTAAATATTTGAGTCCTAAAAGAGCCTTTATATTGTTTTATTATGCTATTTTGTTAAAATGTACTCTGAACGTGTTCGGATACCTTAAGCGATTTTCGTTTCGTGTTAAGAGAAAAAATGCGTGCAAATACATAGTAGCTTATCGGGATCGTTGTATTATTTCGTGTTAACTAATATTTCGTCTTAAGCGTTTACGTATTTTACTGTATAAGAAACAAATCCAGGAAGCAGTAAAATTTGTAGCAAACCCCTTCTGAAAAGTCTGGGACATTTTCTCGCATTTGTGCATCCAGAGTCAACCGCTTGACCGCACTTCGGCCAAGATAAAGTTCTCATTCACTCTTTTTTTCGTACCTAATACTTCCTTACACTGAGTGCACGGTGTCCGAAGATGAATTCGATAACCCACGCTTCGAGAACCAGGATTATTCTCCAGTGCAACGGAAGAAACGGATGCCAGTCGCCAGTTCGTTCTCGCATTCATCACTCTGGACCGAACAAGACCTTGGAATGGTACCATGTCCTTTCCTTTCTACTTCGAACATTGTCCCAAGTGATCGATTGGGAGGAAAGAAATAAAAGTAGCAAAGGCTCGTTCGTTTTTTCGTCCCCGGAAATATGTGTGCCAATGATTTCCTGGGTTGAACTGATGGGGGACATTGGTAATGATGTATAAGGTATTTCGGTTGTAATGAACGGCATTGTAATGCTGTAACTGTGTTACTGGTTCCACAGTTTATGAAAAGTTTTTACTTGAATTTGGTTAAAGGTTTGCAGATATTTTAAACAATTTATGCATTTTATACCTTTTTTTTTCTTTTTAATGTTGTAACTTAAGTATAGGTTCGTGATCCATTAGAACACATCAAAAGTAAGATTTTTGCAACATTTGAATATTATTTTCATTGAATGAATTATTTTTTATGCAAAAAAATCGAATAATTTACTAAGATATTACTTTTATTAGTTAAGCAGCTTTATTACACCTCAGGCATTTTTCTATGGAACCCAATAGCTATTGTTAGTCAAAAGAACTTTCAACGAGTAAAATATCTTTTTGAGATGCATTTTAGCTAAGCATACTTATCTATTCTATTTATATTGATCCGCTTGATTCGAATGTAATAAAGAAGAAAGGAATATTTCATAAATATTTTTAATTCTTTTTAAGTTTCTATTTTGTATTTTAAATCTTTAAATAATCCATCCACAAATTTCAATGCTGATCGAAATTTGACAAGTACTTTTGAAACAAATGTGTAAATAAAACTGAACTAGGTCCCAAAGTAATACATATAAAATTGATCATGATGCAAAAACACGCGATAAAATTAGACAAAATCTTATGATAATATGTATGATGTAACTTAAAAACAAGAGTTTTTAGATTTTGTGATACCAACGGGAACATAAAATGTGCTAAACAGTGATTTACACTTTTAATACAAAAAAGTATTATTTAGATTTTGCAATGCCTTATAGGAGCATAAATTTTCTAAAACAGTGATATACAAATTTAATATAAGAATTTTCTCGACAGTTGTATAATTGCCTCAAATTGTAATACACGATTGACAACGATGTTTCATGTTACATATGATTACGTACTTAAGTTAGCTAAACTCATTGACCACTACAGCGATTGCAAATCTATGTAGGATTTGGGGATAAAGGGCAGAAACACTCCGTGAGCGTCCCACATATACACAATGGGATGAAGTCGGGCGACCGTGTAGACCATTTAATTTGGAATATAATTTCTTCTTAAGGGAATTAATATGTGTGATAAATGTGACCATCAATTACAGGAGTCATTTTAATGCATGATATACTCTAACTTATGAATAAAAATTTAATATTTTATTAAGAATAAACATTCTATACAAAATAACATATTTAAAATATCTGCCCATTTAAAGCACATTATTTATTTGATATTTTACTAAATTTTGAACTACCTTTAATTTCAAAAATTTACAAGGATTGTACATTAGAGAGTGTCGAAATTTTCTTTTTAGATAATTTCATAACCGCCAGCTGGGTGGTGTAGTTGGTTCGTCGCTGGCCTTCCACACCAAGGTTGTTGGTTCAACCCATCCCAAGTTAGTTCTCTTCACGATGCAGAAAATCAACAGCGTCCATGTCGTATGATTATGCAGCATGTAAAAAATTATTTGAGTATCCGCTTAGCTTGGATGCTCTCTGCAAGATTAAATTCCTAAGTACAAATTTTCATTGGTAGAGCTCAGGGTATCCATCTAGAGGAACTGGGCTCTAAAATTACTTGCGGCAATTGGTATCGCCTATATGGTGCAGGACTAAAAGTGATACCAGCTCCTGGGGAACGTACTAGGTCTGCAAAATAAGAAATACCAATCCGCAGGCTCATTAGAGGGGGGGGATTCAAAACCAGTCTATGGGGGGACGATGTGCTCTGCTATATAGATAAAGGAAAAATATAATAAAATAAATAATTTTTATGTTAAGTACTGCCACAAGAGGAATGAAATTTTTATATATTTAAACTTTTTTAATGGTAAAAAGGCAAAAGTAATCTTGTTAACGAAAAGCGAGGTACTATTTAGTATCATTTATCGGTTATTATTTAGTAATTTATTGCGAAGAAAAGATATTTGCTAAGTAATTCTAAAGGGAAAAAACATCGCATACATTAACAGCAGCTTCTTTAGTATCAATATTAAAAGGAAAGACGGAAAGAAAGCTGTATTGTCCTGATTCCACGGGGAAAAGCTGGGGTTATGAAATGTTGCAATGTACATTGGCACTACATACTTCTCAGTACTCTCTTATCCATACTCAACAATTATTTTTTTTTTTTGCTATTTATATTGCAGAAAAATATTGTTTTATTGTTGCTGTTACGCGTTTCGTACTTGATCGATAGTAACGTCAGATCGAGGGCCGCGAAATTCATTCTGCAAGGGATTTGTGGCACGCCTGTCGTTAGGGCAGCATTGAGCGCCATGTAGGTTACAGTACGGTTTGGATCCATTGCAGCACAATTTCGAGGGAGAATTCTCTGTAGTTTAGCCAGGGACCTCCCAATTCTCTTCCACCAGCGTCACGAGAGAACATGTGGCTCGACCGATATTTAAAGTGTTCTCATACCGTGAAGACTCTATACATTTACAAACACCACTGCCTTCTCCGGAACTCTAACCTAGTCTAATGACAGTGATTCCAAACCCCCAGGTGGACTGGTACCCGGTCCATGGATTAAATAATATCGGGACATCCAACGAAAATTGAATTATTATATTTTATTTTCTGTAGTGTGTTTCTTTTGGGTTTGAGCGACTCTTCCTTGTAAATCATTTTATATTCATTTTGTTTGTGTAGCTGTATTCTGAAGGCCTATTTAAGTACAATTAAATTAAAATTATTTAATCGAAACAATCTAAAATATAAATGATCATCGCCCCTCCCTCAGCGTGGAGCGGTAAAATCAGCAAATAGTGACAGGTGCGAGGTGATAAAAAGTTGGGAACCACTGCATTGTGGTACAGCACACAGCGCAGCGTCACTTATTTTTTTTTAAAATCATCTAACTAAATTCAAGTATACTTCCATCTTTTTTCGAAAATTCAAGCTCTTTTGAAAATATTAAATTATTAAATTAATATTTTTTTCTTTATTCTTCTAATCTCCATGCCGTAGAGTATATTTTCTGCATTTATAGGTTCCGATTAATAACATTTCTTTTACTCCATTTTACCGTGATTCACCCTACTTTACTTCACATACTTTCTGGCAATTCGAAGTAAAATTTTATAATTTTTTTATCTATTAGCTTTAAGTAATGCAATAAACAATGTAGAAATTCATTGGAATTTGCTTTAAATAAAAAAATATATATATTTAACAGTGAGTTTTAATTCAATATAAATATTAGCAAAAACTCCCACTGCTACAGTTAAAACACAACAAAAATTAGTCAGATACTTAACGACGGAATTTTTGTGGAAAAATAATATATCCGTAGCTAATCCAGGGAACTTTTTGTTGCATTTTATTTTAGTTTTCATTGAATCCTGTAGATTACTAGATGTTCAGTTACTGCTTTCATTATTAGATGGATATTTATTGCCGAACCAATGGCAGCTTCTTAGTCATATATTCATAAACAGAAGCGATGCTCAAGTTTAAGTTTGCATAAAAGTTGCTTGGGTAATATCTTTTATAGCATCTGGTTTATTTCCACGTCCAGTGAAAGTTCGAAAGCGTGTGTGTTGGGGTACACGTGAATTATATATACTATTTTATAATTAAACTTGTATGTTGTAAGTTTATTTTGATAACTTAGATTCTTTAAATAAATCAGGTTGAGGGTCAAAATGTTATATTAGTTGAAGATTAAAAGTTCATAAGTTTTATTTTAGCCCCATAAATTAGATGGAACCTATAAACTTAGGGCCAATTATAACAAGTTTAAAATGATACACAAACAGTGATTAATGTAAAACTCAGTCCATATGCAATAAATACTTTACTTTTCCTGAAATGAAAAGCTGTAGAAAGTTTGATAACAACTAAATGAAAAAAATTCAAAAAAGGAATTTTTATTGTTAATTACTATATAGTATGTTGTTTTCAGTGTCTTTTTAGTATTGAGTTTTAAGGTATGTATTATGTGCTTCAATGAATTAACATAGAAAAAGAGTTTCTAAAACTTTACTGGAAAATTTTGTAGAATTTTAATACTATGGAAAATATTTAAACATTATGCAAAATAAATTTAAGTAATAAGAATAGGAATCGTTATAAAATTACGTGCTATTAATCTCAATGTGATTTAATACAAAAAATATAGTATATTTTCATATTTATACACTTACTTCAAAATTTGGGAAAGGAAAATGATTCCACCAGCCTTTTTTATTTAAAATCCGTTGTTTTATTTATTGAAGATTTTCTAATTACATAATAAATTTACATTGAATTCTGCCCCAACACAATTGTGCTTCTCTCATTTTATTTCAATATTTAAATATGCATTCATTTTATTTCAAATTAAAGTATGTAGATAATGCAGGGTGTCCCAAAATAGTGCGCAAACTATTCACAGCTAGATTCTTCGTTTAGAAGTACATAAAAAAACCAAAGAACTGTAGTTGTATGATCCATAGTTCACGAGAAAAATACGAATCTCAAAGTATAATGTAGCAAGGAAGAAACGCCGTATTGCATACATACATCAACTACAGCAGGGGTTGCACAGCAGGGGTCAACTTGCGGCCCGGCCGGTATATCGGCGCACTATAATATATCATAAAATATCAAAATTTCGCCCGAAATAGGAAAGATAAAGATGTAATGTAGCAGAGAAGAGATGCCTAGTATTATAACGTAAACATTAAATTTTTCTTGTTTTTTTATTTATGTTTATTATAATGTATTATTCGAAATAAACTTACGTTGCTATAAATACGGATATTTTTGTAGCTTATCTAATTTTAAATATTGTTTGTTTGGCCCTTGAGTTTGACATCCTTGATCTACAGTATTTGCAAGTATTTTAAAAGGTAAATGTTCAAAGTGTCCACAGTGCACATCAAGGCAGGCTTGAGCACGCAGTGGAATGGATGAATGCACACGTCGCAGCAGCGCTGTGTCTACCTAAGTACAAGCAACATGCAGAAGAGCTCAGTGCTTCTCAAACTTTGTATACTTGCGACCCAATTTTCAATTATAATTTCATCGCACTCCTCTCCATACAATAACAATGTATCAAATTCAATAATATATTTTGAAGTAACGCTACAATACGACTTTAACTATAAACTGTACAAATTTTCAAGATAAGTATTAAATCTTGTATATAATTTAATGACATGCCCATAGGGTCACTGGTAATTATTAAACTTGTTCTTAACTTAGTATTGTTAAATTAATGATCAAATATACATTGCACAGTACTGATACATTTATAAATGTATTATATGAGTATAAATGTGTATTTTATTTTTTATTCTGTCAGAATGTATTTTGTTTTGGTTCCTTTCAGTAAATTAATAATTTTTTAAATAATCTTTTGATTTCGACTTTTCGATGTACTAGGCCCCTAATAGGGTTATCACGCCCCTTACAGGGGCGTGCCACACAGTTTCAAAATCACTGACCTAGTTGGTAGTCACTTCGTCTCGATCCAGCAATTACTTAAGATTGTCTTTTTGGAAAAAAATTCAGTGGTGTGAGTTCTGGTGATCGTGGCCATCATTAAAATGGACATCCATGTCCTCTCCATTCAACCATGTATAGAAGCTCATGAGTGCTCAAGAGCCCAATCAGGAGCCATATTGCATCATCATTAATTCATCATTATTTACCATATTCTTCTGGTAAACTAGGAATCCTAAAGGTGCAATTTTTAAGACATTTTTTATGTACTTCCCGATTTGAATCTAGCTACGCAGAACTTGGGCACTATTTTTGGGACACCCTGTATATATATGCGTTCAGTGAAAGCTGAATCCAACCTATAAGTAGACCTAAAGCCATTCTCTCATTATAACTCCCATTTTTTAATGAAATTAGAAAATAGATTTCTCAAATTGATTGACAATTTATGACGATTAACAGATTAGCTAAATGTGTAAAAATAAGACGATTAAAATATTTAATTTTTCTCTAAAATACTTACCCTTTTAGTATATACAACTTTTTAGAAACTTCAACGTTTCTCTTGGAGACAAGAGTAATTAAAATAGTCAAATTTAAGAAAAGACCTCTCTCTCTCTCTCTCTTCGTTCGAAGTTTGTTCCTAAGTTAGGAGAACATTCAGTACAGCTGGGCATCAAAACTCTCTTGGGACAGTTGGAAAATTGCATATAATTTCATGCAGACATTCTCATCTTGTGGTTGAGAATCAAAATGCCAAGTTCCTTTGCTAATTCTTGACTGTATTATTCTAGAAAGGCATTAATACTGGTCATTATAAACTACCCATATGAATACCGCCGGTCATTTCTAATGACTGAAAGCAACCAATTAAAAGTAAGTATTCTTTAAACTTATCACAGTAAAGTGTTTTTATTAATTTTACTACTCGGATTTATAGCGAATATATCAGGAATTAATATAATAATAAATATTAGAAGAAGGTTTGAATGACGATAAACATGGTACGAAAACTCTGAGTTCTTAGCAAAAACATTAAAAAAATATTTCTATCACGGGATATTGGCAAAAAATTTTCAGTATTGAGCCATTGTTAAATGATGAAAACGGAAATCTCCTCACTAATTGTTTTACAGGGTGATATTTCAGCTGATCTCCGTTCTTGAGTCCCAACTCCTTTAAAGAATAGTCGAGTAGAGAAGTTGATGCACATTAAATCTGTCGTTCAAAATCTCAAGTTAAGAAGAATGGATAGAGTGAGTGTAACCGACTTAGGTTTCGACCTTGTTGAGCCATCATCGTTTAAAATTACAAGATATAAATTCCAAGTATAGGACATTTGGAGTCTAATTGTAGGGATTGGAACCAATTTTGTCATAATTATTATTTTTTTTTAAATTTGAAATTAATAAAATAAAGTTTTTATTGCCTTAAAAACTTTCTAGTTTTATCTATGAATTTTGTTTGAGAGGAGTTTTAAAACAGGAAACCACCTTTGTGAGCATTAAATTCTTAATTGTACTAAAAATATATTGCACTTAATTTTTTTTAGCTTATTTAAATTAAACGGGGGCAAGGTAGTGCAAATTGTTCTCAACAGATGGCAGTACTCTGTAGTTGTTGCATTAACAAATAACATTGGTAAAAGGGGTAAAAAGACGATTCTGGAAAATGATTTTTAAAACTTGAAATTATTATTTAAATTATTCAATGGCTAGACAGATATAAATCCTAACGGTTAGAGTTACGAGAGACGGATGATATTCATTTTGAATCGCGATTACGACTTCAGACAAGATCAGAGGCCTTTCATATGGAATAATGGATTATTAAATAGAGTTCAGGCCCAATATCTTTCTTAGCGTGATATAGAAACTAAATATATAAGTGAAGTATTAAACCAAATGTTTTCTAGTCCCTAAATAATGAATTTCGATTGCCAGGCTTCGCGTTAGTATTAATTAATTATTTAAATTTACATCCAGATTTATTCAAAATGAAATTAAAATCCATTATCTGTGACAAAAATTTAAAAAGAGTTAATTGCTTCTCACTGGTAAGTAGAATTACAGACTCATGATGAAAAGGCAACATTTTTAAGCCTCGAACACTCAAAAACTATTACGTAATTGTAAAAACTATTACGTATTTCAAATAGTATGTAATTCGTTTAATCAATAGAATTCTCAATTTGATTCAGAGTTTGGTTCAAGGAAGTAAAGACAGGCTATTTGTTCATGGCCCCAAATTGCAAAATTTACTGTAAATAGACTTTATATTTTAAAAAAATCAAGGTTTAAAGAAAACGCATCAATCTGTCTCAGAGGGCTTTATTTCTATTTTCGCAGTTTTATACCACATTCAAAACATATTATGTTACATACGGAACCAAAAAAGGAAAAATTAAATTAAATTCAACCACCTATTAGAGATGCTTATTTGACTAAGATACTGGATGTATTCTAACACATTGCTTGTAGAAGTACACTGTTTTATATTCACATGAAGCAAATATTAAAATTATAAGTGCATGGGTTTTCATTGTAGAACAATTTTCCAAATGCTAATACTATATGCTAACATTATTATATATCATAAATAACAATGATCTAAATAAACAACCCTCTAGAGTGTATTTTCCTTAGCAATGAAGAAGATTTATGATCCCACGGAGCTCAAAAAATCTTTTCCCCTTTTGAATTCTCAACCCTTGGCAAACAAGGGCGACTCTCCTTTGGGATGCCTTCGTAATACTTCTCTAGCTTTTTACCTTTCTCAATGTCCTTCGCTTCTCTTTTTTTTTCTTTTATTACATTTATAAAACGTTTTATCTACTATACAAGATTCAAGAGGTTTCGTAAATTCATAAGCATGAGTTCTTAAAAATTAGAACGCATTCAACTCCTTGTTTAAGTATTTTTTTTTCTCAAATCTGAAACTACAAATGTTAGCTTTTATGAGACATGTTATCATGTAAGGCGTATTTTATAAATTGGCTTTATAATAAAATTTTATGATAATATACTAATCACGCATTGCTGTGTGTTATTACGATGGTCATCTTGAAAAGTTCAAAAGGAGATGATGTTCTTATCGATCTGTTGATTCTAGTTCAGAATCAGTGGCGTAAAGTACACCCCCGCATCGCGGGGGGCCCAGAATTTTAGGGGACCCAAAGCCTGATGTTATGATTTTGCAATATTTTGTACGATCCGAATTTTGGCCTTGTACGATACGACGAATTTGGCCTTGTACGATACGACTTTGCAGGGGGGCCCTAATACTCTCCGTTACGACAATGTTCAGAATCTTCTAAAAACACGAAAGTGTAAAATAATGACTATGGCTTGTTAAATTTAACCATGCCTCAAAGTGGCTCATTTCAATTTAACAAGCCATAGTCCTTATGGCTTGTTTTCCACTCATACATAGTTTCCTCTCCTTACCGTAAGAAGTAGAAACTATGTATGAGTGGGGAATATATTTTAGTTTTCAAGTGTGTGTATTATCCCCCACACACTTAATTTGCTTCTGAATCAACAACGCGTAAGTCTTTAGTCATCCTTTGTGTTTCATAGCGTGATGTTTATAAAACTAAATTATTACAATTTGAAGCGTAAATATTTTAATTGTGTGTGCTGAAAAGTTATAAGTTACCTTATACATGCAAAATTACTTTTAATATCATTTGATAAACTCACTAATACCAAGAATTTTCGAAGTTCTGTTGTCATAAAAGTTACAAAGAAACGAAAGCAATTTCTTATCTGTATATTTGACGGAAAATATTACGCTAATATTATTTTTGCAATTTTGAATTACATGAGTTAATAATTTACTAACAATTGCCCGCACGCTTCAGTATTACAGTGGAAATCACTTTACACGAGATTGAAGAGACTGAAATACTTACTGCGAAAAAAATTATTTTTCACAAAATTTAGTTTATTAGAGTACATTTTACATATATGGATATGTATATATGCATGTATTTAAAAAAACGTTCAAACATTTATTTAGTTTAATCTATTTTTTAAAATTATTGTTGATGAAAAAAAGTCTGCAATACCAAAATCTTTACAGATTTCCGTTTTCATCTTTTGTTTTTGATTAATAGCTTTAAAAACCCCCATCTTCATTTTAAGTGAAATAGCTGTTTGCTTTCCTCCTGAGCATTTCGCCGTTGTGTTTATAAAAAAAAACTCTTCTAAATTAGAAAAGATAATACGAACTCTCACCGATTTTTACTCACACTGCAATATACTCGATACCGAGTTTCAAAAACAAGTAATGGGATATGAGATTTGTTTGCTTTGTGTTTGGGAAGAAAGTATCTTAAATAAGCAAAACTGGATCGTGTCAAAGCTATTCCGAGGGTATTTCAAAGCCTAATTAGCCCCTTTACTACGAAACGTGTGAAAGTATTTCTCTTTCATTTCACACCCATCTTAAATCTCTTCTGTGCGGATGGTGCTTTCCGTATTTCGTTTATTATCAGAAAGAAAATCTTTTCGTGTTCAGCGATTTTCATTTCTTGGCAAGAGAAAAAAATATGCATGAAAATACATTGTAGTTGGCCAGAACCGTTTTATTATTTCGGGTTAACCAATATTCGTCTTAAGCATTTTCGCATTTAGCATAGTTTACTGTATTTTTACTCCACTACTTTATTTCCCCATCATACTCATACCGTGTGTTTCATTTCCATTTTCGAATGTTAACGTATTTTTATACAAATTTGAAACTTGAAACTATTTTTAAGAAAACACTCTAAAAGAAACATTACAACGTTACGAAAAGAAAGAAAATAAATAGTAAAAAGCCGCTCCAAATGTCCCGAAAAATTTTTACTTCAAAAAATATTATACAAATAGTTTCTACAAATTCTTTCATTATAATCACATTTTCCCTTCAATACTTTCACGGAACTTTGTCTAAAAGTTCAACTCGTAAAAATTCCCCTCCCCCTAAGAAGCGACGAAAGCATCCATGTATACATACGAATCGTTGGCATTTACTCTTAAAAACAAAATCAAAACAAGATACAAAAAATAACAATCGATACTTTGTCTCATAACAAAAGAAACTAAGGATAGAATTACACTGCTTCGCGCGCTTGCCTGAAAAACAAAAGGTTGGAACTGAATTTTTCCAACTTTACAGAATCCCCTTACGCTTCGATTCTTTTATTACAGGGCGACGAAGTGAATAATAGAACCGAAAAACCAACGACTGGAAATTTGCGATACATACGGATATATATACACCTAAAATATAATAAAAAAAATCTTGGTTTTTTTTTTCTCTGTGTAGAAAAGAAATAAAAATTGTTCAACCCACTCCAACAACAAGAGCAATATTGCGCGATCCGGCGAACACGCCGAAGTGAATTGAAGAAAAAAAAACTTCTTGTAGAGAGCGCAAGAACTTCACATGTCATTTGCCCCATACGGATGGTAATTTCGCAAATGGAGGCACAGGGTTTTTTCCCCGTCTGATCGTACTGGTACACGGCTTCAGGCGAGATAAGAAGGGGGTATAGAAGGACTTTGAAGGAATCAAAGTGATGTTTTTATCCTTGCACTTTAAATTGCCTCCCGTTTTGGTATCGAGAAAAGGAGGATGACTGCTAAAAATATTCCGGGGGATTTATGTTGTTTACAGGTTGGGTGGGGAGTCGTGTTAAGTTGCGGAATGCTTGTATGTAAGCTTTAAGAAATCTATGAGAGATAAATGATCGGATGGTTTTGGAATTGAGGATTGAATATATTTAGAAAAATTTCATTATGAATATTTTCCATCAAATTACAATCAGATGATTTATTTGTTGTATTTAAGACATCCGACTCTTTATTTTGCCTACATAAAAGGCCCTAACCAAATCAATGTGGCTTATAATTTTCAATAGTGATCAAATTGACACAACAGTTAGCACTTTACTTAGGCTTACTTAAGCCCATCAGCGTTGTTTTGGCCCATCGATAGCTCTAATTGACTTAAAAGCTCATACTCAAGAACACAGTGGACTGCCGTTGTTGTATGTATGTCTTTTTATTCCAAAGGCCCATGGCCATCTGGTTACACTCTCGACTCTCCACGTCTTAGCGTGGGCACGCCCAATCACTGATCATATTTCCCTTCTCTATATTTGTGAAGTGATCACAGTTTCTTACTAGTGCACTCAACAAGCGTGATAAATTCGAGCTCCAGTAAATATAATATGTATCATTCACACTGGCGTCGATAGTCCTGAGTGGGCGCGGTATAAAAATTTCCCTTTTCTTTTAAACCACTTAAAAGTTTAGGAAATTTTATTTTGCTATGGTGGAATCCTGAAGTTTGGGGGCCCGTATCATTGATACAGCTGTACCTGCGCCCCCTAATCATTTTCTTTATATCAGTGGAATTTCTCTTGCTTCACTTATCTATTAGAATCACTACTATTCAAATCCTCTTTGTTTCTTCAAAGAAAGCTACACATATATAGTTAGGTACTTAAAATTATTTTCGTTTCAGGATCAAAATGGCTTGAAGATTCCCTCTTCTGAATACCGGTCTTTAGAAGAAAAAGGACTAAAGCATATGACTCGACCATGATCGTTGTCTACGAGCCAATTGCCATGACTATTCATGTACAGCCAGAGGCGGATTAAGGTAGTTGGAAGCCCCTGGTGGTAAAAGGTTTGAGGCCCATGGGCTTAAGAGTCGAAAACTAAAATAGTGAAAAGAGTCGCTTACTTTAAATTCTCAAAATAAAATGTATTGCTGTAATAAAACTCATCGATTAAAGGAAAAGTCTGAACAGAACATAAATAAATTAAAAACCTTACTTAAGAGCTTACAGTTTTGCTATACAGTTTGATTTATCTTTGGTAAATTCATCACAATTATTATTTTTACCATATCAATTTTGTCCAAAACATTTTATTCTGTATATAATATGGCCATGTTATTCAATTTCTCTTTTCTCCATAGTACTTCTTAAATTTTATTTTTAACACGTTTTAAAACTAAAAAAAGATTATTCACCTGATGCATTTGATATCGGTATTGTTAAAAATATTTTCAAAAGTTTTTCTACATTAGAATTTTTTTTACACCTCGATAAATTTCTAGCGGAGTTTTCATTGTATATTTGTTTTCTTTTCATTTCTTGTTCCAAGGTGGTGTGGTTGGTTTGCCGCTGGCCTTTGCACTCATCAAGCTTGGGGCCTCTACCAGCGCTGGGGGCCGCTGGCGGCCGCCAGGTTCAACACCCACTTAATCCACCACTGTGTACAGCGGCACCTTGTGACTTGGGTTGATTGTTTGTTTAACTGCACGACATCCCGCCCACCATAAGAAATTTGATCCACGACAGATTTCAAGTACCTCAACCCTTCTTCACGACGACGTTTTAATAGAATCAGGAAACTACCCACGGCTCGACAGGAACAAAACAAAACACGATTTGTAGTTGGGTTTTTGATTTGAATTTTGATACCACTTAAGTCATTTTGCATTAAGGAGTTGATACTTTATATACCTATCGTGGCTGAAAGTGTGATATTTTGGAGAGTGAGGTGCCAGTCCAAGCGTCACTTTCCATAGTTGATGAAGGCTGGGAACTGCGAAAAGTCCCCAGTAGCCTTTGGGTAGCTTCAAAGTACGATGTGTTTATAAACAATCTATCAAGCTATTATTACGTCAAAATAACGATTTCATCTAAATGTGAAATACTTTTTGACTTAATTATTACTTACAATTTAAAAAAACATATATTTTTAATTTTAAAATCCGTTTTTGTTTTAAAATTTTGCCACACACGTTAATTACTTAAATTAATATAAATTATATTTCAGCAATTGATGCATTAGTCGGAAAACGTTGAGTTTGATTTGTTGGCATCGATATCCGTGCAGGTTGTTCTGCAGGGATGTGACATGTTTGAGATTTGTTTCTTCTTAAGTTTCAAAAAAAAAATCACATAGATAAGATGATGGACGTTAAATAAATCTTGGTTCAAAGAAAAACAAATTAATTAAACTACATTTTGACATTTGCATATGCAAATCATGGATTTCGATGAAATATTAGTTAATGCCTTTAAAAGAATCAATTAGAAAATCGGAATTGAAATAAAATTACATTTGATTTTCTTAAGCTTAAGTAAACTTAAAGCCGTGAAGTTATTTCACGTTAACAGAAACGATTCCCCAGGAGATATTTAACGCAACAAAACATTCTAGGATTTTCTAATTTCTTGGAATTCACGTTTTTAAACCTTGCCACTAAATAAAATAAAATTGAGAAATTTAAAAGAAAAACAAACAAGAGAACAACACATGTTAACTAAATGGTTAAACCAAATGAAAAAAATAAATAAAAAAAACTTATCGACCACATTTTTTCGTTCCCAAACATCCATTTTTAACTAAGCGACGTTTGTTTGTGAAAGAAAGAAAACCTCTTTAGAACTTTTCTGGCTAGGAATTGTTGATGCAGCTGTTAGCGGAATTAACTATGCAGTGGAAATTCAATTACATAGCATTTGAAAGATAATGGTTTCGGGTTGAAAACTTTTAAGATTCAATGATTATCTTTCTAGTAAGAGAACTTTTCTGCCCATTAACTATCCAAACAGATAAAGAAAAATATTCGAAATAAATGTGAACGTTGATAAAACAAAGACAAAGAAGAACCTGACATTCGCATACAAACAAATGAGGAAATACTATTGTCTGTCTAATGTTTTCATCAAAAGCATTTTTTTTTATCGTCTGCACCTTAAGTATTCTTTTCCATTATCGATGCCAAATGACTTTTTAAAGCTCAACAAATAATCTTTAAGTAGAATTCTTTTGCAAATAACCACTAATTTAAAAATAAGATGTTTGCACTGGTTTCGTTCTGAAAAAGCTTGTATTCAAGAGAATTAAAAAGTCGCGCATGACAGTTATTATTTTTTTTTAGTTTAAAACTCTTTGTATTTCTCAGAATTTGCAAATTTATTAAAAAGAACATTAATGGTAAAACAAAATCAGTGATTTGCGGTTTTAATTCGACTACATTTATTATAATTATTATTTACTAAGATATTATGTTCAGACATAACATTATTATAAAGAATTTTAATCTTCAGATGTTCGAATCTTTATGTAAGGACCTTTTTAATTACCATTTGCTTCCCCGAGAAAGGTATAATACTATTTATGCTGTTATATGCTTATGAAATTGAGATAGACTTAAAGTATTATGCCGATATTATAAGTTTATCTGTACTTCTAAACAAAGTTCGTAGTTTAATGTATTTTCAAATAAAAAGAAAAGCTTAATTATTGAATAATGAATTCCAGAAATAGTACAATAAAACGGAAATTAAGGATACAGTTTTGAATGCTAGTCGTAAACCTCGCCTAGTAGGAATTTTGGGCGAAAGCGCACAAAATATGAACACATAACAGTTAATTACTGTCTCTAATTTTGATGAATTGTTACTGAAAACTCTCTATACAGAGAAGAATGAGAATTGGGTGGGCAGTAGGTGATTTTTACATTAAGTAAATTTATTTAAAAAAGGTATAGTATGTATTAAATACTTCAAATAAAAATTAGTTACAAATAGCTTTATAATATGAAATACAATATATTATCAATAAATATTATAATAATAATATACAAAATATATTATAATAATTATTTATAAAAATTATTTTATTATCAATATAATAAAAGTCATATATATCTTATAATACATATATAAAATTATTAAATTAATAATAAAAACTTTAATGTTTTTTAAAATAAATTTATTTAATTGTAAAAAAACTTAAATAATGAATTTTAAAAAATAAATTTAAAAAACCGATCACGCGATTCGAACCTTGGCTGATCGCGTGGTAAACAGGCAAGCTACCAACTATGCCACTACGTCGCTGGAGGTAATTAAAATTTAATTGTAGAATACATAAGCATGTATTTAGAAGGCTATTTGCTCCGAATTGGCTGCCCATTCGGCGGAATTACATAGCGGGTTGAACACCCTAAAGGAGTACTACTATTACACTAAGTCTTGTCTCCAAAAGAATTTTCCTTAGTCGTGCCTTCCCCTTGCTAGATCGCTTTAGAATTGCATTTCAGTGTTTCTGTATGGATTTTCATCAAGGTGAACATTTTATCTTTCAACCTTTTACTATGTATTTTATTATTTGTTAATTAAAATCTTCTCATCACAGTCATTTTCACGTATTTCTTTATAAGATGAAATATTTTGTTATTTAAGAAAATAACATAGCACCCATCACAAATTGTTTGGTAAATTTAATATTGATAACAATATATCTATTCTAGGCAAGCAATTTTTAAAAAAAAATCTCCTGTACAAAAATGGAAATTTTCATGTAGAATCATCCTTGAGGGGAAAGGATTTCATTAATAAAGAAGAATAAAATTTTTAACACGTATTGAATCGTAGGAATTTAAATTTTTTATTTTTCCACAGTTATGCAATAATTTTTTTTATTATTATATTATTATTTACTTTAACTTCTTTGGTGCTCTTGTACTATCACAACCATATCGGTGACATTGAATGAAACCGCATGTTCTAGAATAACTAAACTTTATTCTAGAAATGGAATACGCTGACGGGAATATGGAGTGCATAGTCAAAAATACCACGTGAAAAATTATAAATAATTAATAATCAATAAAAAGCTAATTTCTATTATTTAATTTATTATTTATTTTATTATTATTTAAACATTATATAATAATAATATAAAATTAATTATTAAATATAATTATTTAAGAATTCAATAAATCATAGATTCGCATTTCAGTATTCCCGTTTTCCTTATCAACGGACGGTTAGCCTTAGAATGTCAGCAAGCGGAGGAATACGAAACACGAGACACGTATTTACCATTTCAATGCCTATGGCAATTGAAAAATCGGGGTTGCCAATTCGGTGTGTTATCTTGAAAGTTGGAATGGGGGCGAAATCATCTGATTAAACCAAATCTTTTTGTATGTGTTACATTCTGTACTATGTATATTAATAATTTCAAATCAGAACTATTTACATTGATCGCCACACAAAATGGAATACCTTGAAGAAAGCATGCAAACCATCTGAAATTTACACCATGCGTTGGTGGCAATGAAATATGCAAATCATTAGTATTATAGCGCTGACGTACATCACGGACGACCGTAGCGCCATACGCCAGTGGTACACAAGGGCAGAACAAATTGAAGATTTGAAGTATGGCAATTGTTTTTTCGAGCCTTTTTTTTGTAAGCTGTTTACTTGTGACTTGTGGAAGACATCGAGTGTCTTTTGACAGTTTCTAAAATCGACCAAGATAGAATAATATCATATAGGGATTGTGGATTATCCTTCAGAGAAATCCGTTTAGGTGTTGAACGAAACCAAGCAACTGTGATGCGAATCTGCAATCGCTGGGTGCAGGATGGAACAACAAGCCGACGGAGCCTATCGCACTTACGTTGCACCACTGCCCGCGATGACAGGTGGATTGTGCGCATGGAAATGATAGATCGGGCAGCCACATCGCGAACCAAAGCACAAAAGATTCAGTGTGTTAGGAATCATTCGGTGTCATATTGTACCATTCGATGCCGTTTGCAGAAGAGTTGAATCTCCTCAAGGCGTCCATTGCTTTGTTTACTTTTGACTGGAAACCGCAGGCGATTGCGCCGCCACAGGTGCGTTGAACGGCGGACATGTACAACGGAATGGAATGACTTTTCGTTTACTTATGAATCCCACTTTTTCCTGCAACATCAGCATGTTTGGATTCGAGTTTGGAGACACCGTGGCGAGAGGCAGCTGAGTTGTTGCATAATGCATCGCCACACTGGTCCTGCACCTGGTATCATAGTTTAGGGTGGTATTGGATTTCACAGCCACACCCTTTTAGTATGCGTTGTCGGTACATCGAACAGCCAGCGCACATTTTTGAAGTGTTGGAGCCCGTGGTACTCCCATACATTCAGCACTTGCCATCAGCCATATTCCAACAGAATAATGCGCGACCACACCTGGAGCGCAATGTTCAAGAATTCTTCTTTACCCATCATATTGAATCACTACCTGCTGGTTCTCCCGATCTATCCCCAATTGAAAACTTGTGGTCCATGCTTGGGATACACTACCAGCTACTACACCAGATCAACTTTGGCAATATGTAAAAGCTGCATGGACTGCTATGCCCCAAAGATAGATCCAAAGCCTCTTTTATTCTACGCCGAGGAGTGTGGCAGCGATTATAGCGAACAATGGCGGCAACACTAACTACTGGTTTTGTCATCATCGGCATTCGTCACAAGAGGCTATAATTTTGATCATTTGATATTTGTGCAACATGTTATCTGCCAAATAAATATCACTGTGATATCTTTGGTCATTTTTGTGTTGAATTTTGTGTGGTCAGCAGTGTATATTCAAAATAACGAGCCTCTAATTAGCTGCATCCTAGCATCCATAGCTCATTATAAATATTCGTACAGTTTATTTCTAATTTAAAGTATGCTTATAATGACTTAGAAATATATTTAAATTTCCAGTGATGAATATTAATGTTATATCATTGTTCCGATACGGTTCAAATGTTCCAGCAAAAAAATCCCTTTTATTCAAATCAAAAGAATATCTTAGCAAATTAAGATGTGAATAAATAAATTTCCAAATCTAATTAATACAGTAATTTATTAAGCAAAGATAATATGTAAGCCTAGTCACTCCTGTGTGTAGTAATGCCATATCTTATCGATGGCGATACTCCATTTCCAACAAGAATACTCAAAGCTGCAATAAAAAGGTGATTATTAAAATTAATTCTCTCTCTCGGGTGATTTGGTAACAATATGTTGCATTGCGAAAACTTTACGTTGCCTTATTACTTTTAATTAATGTTAATTAGAAGAGCTTCCCCTAACACTTTCTGCAGCACACCTTTCCATCTAAGGTAAATTTAAATTGGAAGTTTTTTTATTAATATCACGCCGTTTCTTGAAAATTTCATTAAGAGCTTCATCAGTCAACACTTTTTTGTGTACACTAGTCAATTAATTCCGCCTCAACTATATCACTTGGAGAACTTGATGTTTCTAGATACTTTATTCTTTCTACGGTATACGTTTTCGGTTCCCGCTCGATAAATTAAGAGCCTTTCCCTTACTGCTGCAGTACTTCGCACTTAATATAATTACGAGATTTAGTTTTATAGGTAAGGGAAAAGCAGAATCTTTAATTAAAATTGCTTCCGAAAAATACACAAATTAAATTTTGAGGTAACTATTACGAGGAGGTTCTTTTTTCGTTCTTTTTCTCTTTTCAGCTTAATTGCAGGGGAACTATTTGAAACAAACGCCTGAAGGCGTGAGAAGATTTACCAAAAAAATATATATATCTATACATAATAACTTTTCTGGAATAGTCGTCGTGATAATAACCTCTTTTAAAGGTTCGTTTATGCATTTCCTGGTCCTTAACTGTTTTCACGTAATTGCTGTATTCAATTCGAAAATATAATTTTAAAAAGTCAAATACTTTTTTTCTTATAGTAAAAAGAAGGTATAAAACAATTTCTGATCCCATACAGGGAGGATTACTAGTTTTAATAAAGCGTTTTTAATTTACCCAAAAATGACTTTAGCTTTTCAGTAGTGTTGATATTTCCTTCCTTACTCCCCCCCCCCCTCCCATCTTGTATGTACCCTACTACGTTTTAATGTTTCCTCACAGAAGAAATAAGCGCATAAAAGTAAAAATGTCACTCCCTTCATTATAAAAGGAAAATATTATTCCAGCCTCTCTTAGATTTGGGATGGAAAAAATAATAAAGATTACAAAGCGGAGGAGAAAGAGTTTAACTTCTTATGTTATTAAGTCCGTGCATTTGGTTGTCGGGTATATCGGTCTTTTTTTTTTTCTTTTTTTTTTAAAGTTTTTAGTCTTTTTTTTTTCTTAAAGGAATAGAGGAATAAAATTTTTTGGAGTTAATTTTGAATATTGCTCGTTAATGTTGCCGGTTCGTTCGTTGTAATTGTTTGTCAAAGGTCTGAGCTGGTAAAAGGGATGGGTCGAGACTGTTGGAACGCGCCATTTAATGAGCGCCCGCTTACAAAAGAATCAGAGCGTGGAATTGCTTCTTTAAATGAAATTGATTTCGGAGGGAAAGTGGCACAGGGTTAAATTTACGAGAAAGGATAATTTCGTAATCTTCTTGGATTCTTTAACTGTTTTGAATCCGATGGTAAGTCCAATAAAAATTACTGTATACTAAGGCAAGAAGTTTTTCAATGATTATCATTTCTTAGAATAAAAATTAGGAATGCATTAAGATCTCTCTCTCTCTCTCTCTCTGTTCATTAATTATTAACTATTTTTAACTCTCAAACAGATTATAAAAAATGGTGCTTGGAACGACAAGCGATTGAAGTGAAACTTCTTTGGCCATAAATGCAGGAATAGATTATATATTAAACTGCTGGGGGAACTTATTTTAATCAAATAAACTTCGAACTTCATTTATTGTATGAAAATAATATTTTTATTCAATTTTCTGCATCATCATTTTCCAAGAAAGACACAATAGGTTTGTATTAACTGAAGTGTACTGGAACATTGATTATATTTGCCTTAATATTCTAAACTGACCGTGTACATGGCTCAATCGCCTAATTTACAAGAAAGATATTCGTGGCGAAATGAATCCTTCTGATATCAAATCCAAAGTAAAAAGGTGTTCTGGAATTTCTGGGTATAAAAAACCCATTATATTTTGATAAATTGGCTATTCTTATCTCACTTAAACTTAGTCGGCAATTATAGCATGCTTTTATGTCTTCTAAATTAATTTCCGGTAAAATTGTTTGCAAAATAATTTTGCGCTTAGCTACTGGTGTTCTCAAATCACATTTCTAAACCAAAATATATCACAAATAGGGAGCACCTGTGACCAAAATGATTATCAACAAATTACTTTTGAAAATCTTTGTGAGCATTTTTTATGGAAATCATAGTATTTGTAAAGTAAGTTGTAATTTATTATCAGTTCCCATGAATCAGCTCCATCATTCACTACACTTGCTGAGGGCTCTCTACTTGCTGATGGCACAGGGTGGCTAACAAAGTCCGTATTAATCTATGTTGTCGTTAGAGGAGTCTCAATAGCATTCCCATCATCGGTCGTTATTGGCGTTAAGGGAGTATTTTGCAATGTTTTTTTCAATGCTAGATATTTTCTCATGCACCCTGATGGAGATTTGACAGTTGCACTTCATGAAAATATGCACTATTTTTCTTTTCTTTTTTCCTTTTTTGTGACTTTTTCGACTGGAATTGCCGCTGGTTTTTCTTTTTCTTTCACGAAACTCTTTTCCTCTTTGTGCCTCTTTCCTCCTCATTTGATTTACCCATTATGACTAAAATTAATAATAGTTCATCGAAAATGAAAATTATTAATAAACTTAATGCATCACTGACAGAAGTTTCTGTTTTTATTTACAAATTGCTATACATCTGTAGTGATTCTGGCGAGAACGTTAGTGACATATACACAATGCCCCAGACACTCCCGTAACGGAAAGAGCCATCTATAATGGGTGCGTTTTTTTTTCATTGAGTGAGTGAGTGAATATTCATGTCGCATTGTTCATCTACATGAGGGCTTTTGGCGACGGACCTAGTAATTTTGAACCATTGCCAAGTTAAGAAGACGACACCTGAGATGGTACCGCTCTTCTAGCTACAACCACACCAACACCACACCAACGGGAGGACGTTTGTCGGGAGGACAGATTTTACGTACATCGCTCGCCTACACAATAGATCTTCAGTGGTATTGAGATCGAACTCATGACACGCCAGCCACGAGTCCGTCACCTTGACCACTAGGCTACCGTGGCCCTTTATCCGTTGAAAACGGCATGTTTATAAAAACTACCAAAATATTCCCATGTACTCTCAACCTTGAGAGCACCCAAAGAAGTTTCATTTCAAAAGTAGTTTAAAAAATCATTAAACTAGAAATAAAAATTACTGTATTCTATTATTGGCTTTCCGTAGTTAAGATAATTAGAATCAAGAATCTGCACTAAACATTACTAAACGTTCACTGTATACGTGAAATTGAAGAGGGTTTCTACATTCTCACACAGGACAAATCATGATCGAATCTCACTCTCAGTATTTGATCATGACTTGAAATTACGATAACATATTCAAAAGATTCTTCTTAGAATTACTTTGAAGCGAAAATGATTAATAATTTGTTCTTTAATTTTAGGTTTTGCTTTTGCTCATTTTTACTCAAGAATATTACCTATGTACTCTTGCAGATGACTTTACGTACCTATTCGTCAAATAATATGACTTTAAAAATTTAAGATAAACAAACTTTTTAACATTTGTGACAAAATGTGTATATGAGCCATTTTTTTAATCCTCTCGCTACTCATCTCGCGATTTCCACGGGCAAAGTACACGTAGAAGACGTAGCACTACGCAGTAAGAGGATTAAGATGTTCCAGTTAAAAATTAATATATTTCCAAAAATTAATATAGTTGCAATATTTAAAATATGCAGATTTTTATTGTTTATTAAATTGAGGCTAATATTTTATGTAGCAATACGCATTCACATTAGTGGTTTGTTTATTCCAATATTTTATAAAATACCCTATACGTGTTTTATATGCTACAGTATTATATAATGGATGATACGCGCGCTAATGCTTAATTAATGAAGAAAATTTTCTGTTTTGAAAAACCGATTATTTATTATATTGTATTGGTACGTATTATGTTAATGGGACAGATATCTTAAAGCAATTTACAATTAGTTTGTTAATATAGTAATACATAAAATATAGATAAAATATTTTAAGAAAGACATATTAATTCTTGTTGGACTTACAATCTCGTAATAGTATAATTTTATAAAGATGCACGTGGTAGCGTCACATATGAGTTAAATATACGAAGAAATTTCAAATGTTAAACATGAACCTTCTCTTAAACATCCGAGAAATCTTTAATCATTAAACGTTGGTAGTGTCAGTTTAGAATGAATTTAACCACGCCTGGTCAGAAATCATGCGACACTGTTGTTGCTCTTTGATTGATCCGGTTTTGAATAGAAATAGTACCTACAATTGTAAGAGATCTAGAATTCTGAAATTTCTACCTTCTTTTGGTCAAATCCTAACCTCAACCTTGTTGGGAAAGACTTCTATTCGCTTACAGACCACCTGCATGTTAGCTGCTTCTTTTGTTAGAATGGGTAAGATACCGCTCAGGAAATTCGTTCCTTCAGGACAATTACCGGCAATATTCAAAATTGGAAATCCGCAATACTACATAAAAATTTTTGCTTACACCTAAAATATAGAAGATAATTAAAGGATGCTGAATAATACGAGTTACACCCTCTCTCCACACTTCCGCACCACATCAATGGGAGGACACTGATCTCAACAGACTTAACTTGCATCAGCCCTCTCCTTACATGGGATCATCAGTGGCACCATAACTCAAACCAGGTGCAAGTGGAACACGTATTCATAAACTTAACCACTAGGCAACCGTGGTCACAGGAAATACTTTGCACAACATCCCATGAGGGCCATTTCAGTATTCGTGACCTTGGGTTTTCAGGTGCAAGAGCAGATTTTTCGTTCAGGTGGTCCATCCAGTGCCGGCTTATCCATTGGGCACTTGGAGCAAGTGCCCAAGGGCTCGGGGCTCGAAACGGACATTAGGAGCCTGGATAAGCTGGACTTAACAAAATTTTCTGGCTGTAAATTTCACTCCTCCAATGCCAAGGGGGCTTGCAGATATTATGCGCCCAGGGCCCGAAATGAGCCTAAACCGACACTGGGTCGGTCTGGCTGGAAACCACAAGTTTTAAGCTCCCAATAAAGATTGGTACTCATTTTGTCGACCCACTGAAGGGATAAAAGGCTGAGTCGACTTTGCCCAACCCGGGATATACTCGGCAATAACACTTTTAAATTCATAACTATTTGATCCAGATAATGTTGTAACATTTCAGATAACACTGAAAAAAAAATAGATTTATTGGTTAATGTCATTAACTTTTTAAGTATAGCTGCATTTCAAAATAGAAGATGATAAAGGGTTCTTTGTGTTTTTCCAAGGTTAATAACCTCTAGAATTAGTTGAATACTCAGGGGTATTATGTAATATTAATCTTAACCACCATCCGATACTGACGTCGTTTTTGCTAGAAAATCACACATACTGAATTTCTATTCTTCTATAAAAAAAATCTTGCATGACTTTAAATTATTATTTAAACCTTTTTTTATGCAATGAAATAGTGCGAGATATTCAGACTATGACAAGAAATAATGTCGAAAATCATTGTCTGTTGCCATGGAAACGCCATAGAAGAATATTCCTACTGCATAAAAACCGTTACGCTCTGTAGATAGATATAGTTAAATTCTGCTCTCACAGACATTGCAAAGAGATACTAAAGTATAATGTTTCCTATTAAAATATCCAGATGTTTCAGCATTTTCGCGTACTTTAAACTAGACGATCTAAGGAGAAAAATAACAATAATAAAAAAATGTCCGCATAGATAAGTTTTATCACTTTTAAAGGTCCTTATTCATAGTTCCTCTGCGACTGTGATATATTTTAATAGTTCTACAGTGGTTTGAAGTGTTTCTGCTTACTAGAGCATTTTGAAACTTTTGGATACATGTATCTTACTGTAGATGTACCTTGTATTTTATTTGTACATTTGTCCTATGGAAAAAGAGAAATATATTTGTATACAAAAAGTAATCTTTTTAAAACATTTTAACCCCTTCACGACTAAAGAAAATATTTTCCCATTTAAAAAATGGTTATTGTCGTATTGAATTATAAACGTATCTGTATTTTTCAGCAGAATGTCAAAATAGATCGTATACCAAACACAGTTATGTAAAAGGGAACCGGGGTGGCTCTAGGGTCGGACAAACCGGACCCCTGCCCGGGGTGGCAAATTTGAAGGGCGGTATTTGGATCGATTATGAAGAACATTTATTTCGGTACAAAAAAAAATTGATATATTTTCTGAAATATTATTGTGTGTGAATTCAATATTTCATTTAGAGTATCTTATTTCCTTATTTTGTACTATGTATGTTTAATGTCAGTTTTCTTTTTTTGCTTAAACTTGAAAGGTTCGAGGCTGGATTATGTGTTAAATCATGAAATTTGATATGTTTCCTCGTCTTTCACTAGTAACTTTCTCCCTATCCTAGAATAGGGTAACAGCGGACATTCCTTTCACTCATACGATGTCCGGTGTCAACCATCCAAAAGGGGACAGGAGTAATAAGTTTTGGGTCGACAGAGAGCCACAGGAAAGTTTTATTTTAGTCTTGAGTGTTAGACTAAAATAAGTTGAGTGCATTAGTTAAAATAAACGCTTGTGATCGTCACCATCAGTAGACTTTTTTTCGAAGAAATTGGCCTGTTGAAGTGAGCGATTCCTTTTTTGTGTGTGCATATTACTCGTTTGAAATAATAACAGGTAATTATGTCCTTAATTTCGAATTATGTTGTACTTTTTAGGAATAAAAGTTTGGTCAATTGACTCTTTATATGTCTACTTGTATTTTAGCTCGTTTTAATAGGTTTTCAAACCCATTTTTATCCATTCTATGTTATGCAGGATTTACAATATGTCCATATTTATTTTATCATACTGCATAAAATATACGTATGTAGCCTATATATATTTTGCAATGCTGCTTTTTGTTCGAAGGAATTATTCAAGTTTTATAAGTGTGTATCTGTTTGAACAATTAAAATTTTTTTAAATACATTTTTTTGCTTTAGAGAAGGGGGGGGGGGCATTTTCCACACACAATTTTGTCCGTTGCGGCAAAACTGCTAGAGGAAGGGAACGCTGAGAAAAAAGTACGATCAAATCGATTGTGCCATTGATAAAGTATTCGCCTACTATGCTCTTATTATTTTAGTTTATTGTGTCGTATAATAATAAATTACTGTATTTTCTCACATGTTTTATGTTATTTCGTAATTATAATTTTGTGTAATGTAAAGTACATTTGAGCAAATGAAAAACAATACCTGATGATGGCTTATAGTTCTAAGGAAATGCATCTATTCTATTTCCATAAAGTTTCCCAAAACTACTCACTGTTTTATATTTGTTTAGGTGTTTATTTATTTTTCACCTAAATAAACAAAAGTAAACAGTTACATATTAATATTAAGCCTTAGCGATTTCATGGTCTTGTAAGGTTTAAGTGTTTTAGTCTAGTCTGCATACACAATGGTGCAATGGTTTTAATTTACGCTTGATGAAACTTATTTGAAATTATTCAAACGTTCTAATCAAATTATTAATTGTGTGAATACGATTAACTTTAAAAATTATATTGGGAAAAGTAATTATGTGTGAAAACTGTTTGGAAATGCTTCATTTTGTTGTATTGAAATGTTATTTGATCACATTGTTTTCCTATAATATATTTTAATTTAAATGTTTAATTAGAAAATGAATATTTTGTTTAAAAGTCTTAATAGAAAAGATCTTAATTTCGTGAAAAACTGGTGATAATAATTCAAAGTTGAAAAAAAACTTTAAAATTAATTATTTTATATTAATATATAAATTATGACATTATATGATATTTAGTTTTTTACACTATTTATATTAAATTATTTATTAAATAAAATAAAACTACCACACAATAAATTATTTTCTTGATTAAAATGTTCTAAAAATATATTAGTTACCTTGCTTCTAATATTAAAAATTAATCGATCTCTTAATCCCTATATGGATAAATTAACAAGGTCTTAATTTTGTCTAATGTGTATTATTTTTTTAAAAAATATACTAACATTATGTTTCAAAATTATTCATTTTAGATGTATATGGGTTTAAATAATAACAAAATGTGCATAACATCTACACGGGTTAAACATTTATTTAAAATATGAACAGCTGAAAAATTTAACATTTATGTACACAAAATCAATCTTTTACTCTTGTAATACATCCACGCAAGCGTTTGACGTCAATAAAGTTTTAAATGAATTGCCAATTAGTTAGCGTAAAGTAACTATTTCGCTCCATACAACATGACGATAAATTTACGACAATAGTTCGGAAGCTTTACAACACTCATTTATCACTCAGGTGAAGAAAATGGGGAAGTTTAGCTGAAAACTGCAATAAATTCAGCTGAAATTTTAAACTCTAACCCTTGCACCTACTACTTTATTTGACGCGATGCAAATCGATTTGAAATTTAAAAATGGCCGCAGTAATATTTCTTATTTTGATTTTTCTTTCAATTCTAATATTCGTAATCGTTTTGTAAAGTAAAATAAACATATAGATTCTTATAGTCAGAGAGGTAATAGATAAATATTCCAGAAGCGTAAGGCAGTGCTTCTCAAACTTTCAATACTTGTGACCCAATTTTCAATCATAATTTTCATCGAGCCCTCCCTCCCCCCCCCCTTCCTACAATAACAATGCATTGAAATCATTAATAATGCACTTTAACACTAAAACAACAATACGATTTTAATTAGAAACCGTTCAAGTTATCAAGATAAGTTTTTAATTTTGTATATAACAAGCCTATGGGGGTCACTAGTAACTATTAACCTTGTTCTTAACTTAGTATTAATAAATTAATTATCAAATACATTGTGCATTTTTAAATATATTATATCTGTGTAAAGGTGTCTATACATTACTTTTACCATGTCAAAATGTATTTTGTTTTGCATCCTTTCAGAAAATTTGTAATGTTTTAATGGAATAATCACTGAATTTAGCTGGAAACACAAATAAGGCACAAAATGCAAAGTTATTGAATGTTTGTGCCTGTGTTTAAAATTACGAGGTCTTAAGCCTGTGGCCCTCGTCTAACTTCAAAGTTCAGAGTTTAAAAACACTCAAATTATGAGTTGTTTGGATACGCAACTGGGCTTGCCATTCCTATGAGTGAGTGTTTTCACATTTCAAAAGAAAATATTTCTTTTGTCTCTAATATTACCCATTTCAAGGTCACAGAGAAGCGATTAATTTGTTACTATCAGGAAGGTGAACTGCAGACAGACAGATTTTGAAAATTCATCTTCTTGTGAGGAAGTAGACCTTTTCGGCAATCAACTCACTTTTAAATAACATTGCCGTGTCTGGCAACACTCTCTCACCGCCAATAACTGAACACTGAATCCAAGCATGCGCGGAAGAACTATTTTTCTTTTGTTTTGTATTAGTTGTAGAAAAGAAGTACCGAGAGAGAGAGAAAAATGCTATATATGTGTGTGTGTAGTAATTTTAAACTGCAGTATGCAAGTTAACTTTTATTAATTAATGTTCTGTCTATTTGTGTAGTTGCAATATTACATCCAATTAAAGAATTAATTTAAAAATACAAGCTACTCTTGTTGGATATTTATTTTCAATGAAATACTTTGTTTACAGCATCACTTGAACCCGGACCTGAATCGACGTTCTATGAATAATGATAAGAGATAAGTAAAATTTTCTTTTTTAATTATTGTAAAAGTTATTGAACATTTATTTGATTTAGCAAATGACGAAATTTATTGATTTTTGAGGCAAACTTGACATTTTCCCCAATACATAGTTATTTATGTTGTTTAATGTTTAACAATTAGCGTAACATGCTATTTTAAATATTTACTTTTTATTATTAAATAATATTTATTACTATTTCTAAATTCAATGATTGTATTTTTCTTTTTCTACCCTTTTTAAAAAGATTTAGGGTATGATTTTTGCGAAAAATATAAATCTTTTCTCCTAAATGTAGTTTAAATATAAATAATGGAATATTAAATTTTTTACAATCATCCTAATAGATATTGGTAAACTAATATTGATCTAATTTCCAGTTTAAAATTTTTGAAGTTTCAATCAACAGTTTCTTCATTTTTTATTGTATTAATTTATATTTTATTATTTTATCTTTATTTTGGAGTTTTTTAAATAATATTTTTGAATACTATTTCTATATACAATTTGCAACTTCTTATAATGTCATCGCTGAGTGAAACAATAAATTATTTTGGTTTCACAACTGTGCTGTATCTGATATTCAAGTTTGAGTAGGTTTTAAATTTCATGTACGAACCTCTTAGGGTGCATTGTCGATATTATTACAAGCCAGTGCTTTATTCCTAAGGATTTCAAGCCTATTGTCCTCCCATACCTTAGGAGCTTTCATGCTGCAAAATTTCAACAGGACAATAAGTGATTCACAGGTGGCACAGAATTTTCAAAGCTTCTTCATCATCCATCAGATGGAATTGCTGTCTTGGTTCGTCTATTCTTTCAATCTATTACTTATAATCCAGCATTTCTCAAGCGTAAAAAACGGACGGCATTTCACGCGCAGGATATGTCGTACCCTAGGTTGTTTACATTCTGTTTTTACCGTAAAATTTGTATACAAAGTTGAAAAACGAAGAGAAATAGGAAATACAATCTGTTTATTACACTTTTTCCACGTAAATTTAGTTTTTCTGTTCTTTTTATTAGGGCATTCAGTACATTATTAAAACTTTCCTTTAGTCTTTGTCGCAAGTGAGTGTGATGTTTTCACTGGGATCTCAACTTTTTTTTTAATTAGTAGAAGCATTGCTTGCTAATTTCTACATTCTTATAAAAATCGAAATCCAAAACACTTAAAAAATCAGCATCTGGTTCGATATTTAGTACGTGGTTTCTGAGTACTTTACAAAATAATTTTTTATTTATCACCGCAAAGTTTAACTACAAAAAATATTGTCATAGGCTAACGATTACATTTTCTAGCCATTAAATATGATGTGGTCATTTTATCAATGACGATAATTGATCCTTCACTTAAATTAAGGAAAATATTATTTTATAGACTTCATTCAAACTCGATGTGTATGGTATTGCAAATGAATCCATTGTTTCACCACTATGTATTGTTGATAGAAGAATAAAATTCCAATTTTTCTTGAGTATATATGAAGCAATTGTTGAATATCTTTAAAACGAAATATATAAGAGTAAACTTCTCTATTCTTTAAATTCAAAAATTTTGGAATTTCTTCTTTTATTTTCTCTTATTGTTACAGTAATAGTTGTTTTCCTTTTCAAAAGTTCATCAGAAAGTGAATAAGATGTGTACCAGTTGCCCCTTTAAAATTGCGTTATTTCCAAATGTTTTTGTGTCTCTACATATATTTTTACAAGCATTTATTTTCAACAGTGTCTGCCTCCTCTAAATCTGGATCAATTTCAGTATATAGAGGAATTATACTTGCTATTATACTTCATCATTTGATTCTTCCTCCTCATCACCACAAATAGACTTGCTTCAACTAAAATACTGTTGTACTATATCTATTAAATACTGTATCAATAAAATGCTTAAATACCACATTTATTCATCATGACTACAATAATGCGCCATAGCATAAGGAAGATTTAAAGCGTGCTCTCATGCATTCAGAACTATAAAGCTGATACATGCGCAGAGTATGGCATACCCGAAGAGGCGCTGTTCAAAAATATATATTTAGAATTCGCCTACAAGCAAAGGCCCCTCACAGTAAATGACCTTTAATTCAGCCACACGAGAAACTATCCATTTTCCAATAAAGGGTTAGAAGGAGCGTTGAAAAAAGTTAGATGGTGGGTATAACATACCTTGAAAAAAAAAGCTCCAGATTAAACACGCCTTCCAATGATTGGCGAACAATTGGCTTGGCATACACGATCCACAGATCCCCTAGATAAATTTTGGCAATGTATGGAGGTAGAATGGAGTGCGATGCCTTAATAAGACATGTTCTTTCATTGCCAAGGCGTTAAATAGCTCTTAGTGCCAGTCTTGACGTTAACACTCAGTATTCAGTACCGACTTCATCTTGTTTCTCACTTTGCAGAAGACTGTATTTTCAGTATTTTCACCTTTCTATTGAGTGCTATTTCTCTGATAAAGTCTTTTTTTCATGTTTTGTACTTTTCATATGCTAATGCATTTCAGATGGCCAGCAATTTAGTAGAGCTAGAAAAATGTTAACTTAAAAAGATTTAAAAAATGAATAAATAAAAAAAGGTTAATGGAATAGTAAGACTATTTAAATTACAACTAAATATTTTGAAAAAAAATTTAATAATTCGAAGTAGCAAATATTCCCTAGTCTGAAATCGATATTCACATCTATACAATCTTAAAAACTATAATAGTGATTGTTGAAGTCGAAGTAGTGCAATTTCAAATACTAATATTCTTTTTCACTGCTTTCAAGAATACAATCAAAATAGAAAACGTAAATCACTTTTGTACTTTTGAATATTTAGAAGAATAATTACTAAAAATGATTGTAGGCAAATGCTATAAAAGAAAAAGAGCAAATGCTATAAAAGAAAAAAAAAAGCAAATGCTATAAAAAAATAAAAAATCAAGATATTAAATAATTAATATGAAGGTCTAATCTCATTGATTTATACGTGCATGAGTAAAAACTTAAAAACCTAATGATGCTTATAAAGCTAAATGGGATATTTAATAAAAATGAAGAAATATTGTTTCATTTCATAAAAAAGTGTCTACAAATTAGTTAGGCAATTTCGTAAATTAAGAACTTCCAAAAATTTTAATGAAATCAATCCGCTTAAACTCTAACTAGTAGAAATATATCCTAAGTTTATTCATAGATAGCGTTAAATGTCACAACTACCACTATCTTTTAGCGAACGATAATCACTCTTTGTTCGGCATTATGGTAATAGATACGTACAAAGATGCAGAAAAAGCGGAATATTGTCTTTGGTTTGATGAAAATCATTCTACTGGGCAAGTTTGACGAAATTTTGTTCGAAAATATCGGGAATTACTATACATTGTCCTTTGTACTTATCCTAATCCTCAAAGAAAAAATATCTGGAAGTCACATTTTCAATAGGTTGGCACGCCTTTTCGCTACCACTGTGACGTTGCATCTTGCCTCAATGCTGAGATACCAGTGTTGATTGGTCGTGGAAATGTCATTCAACAGCCTCCACGATCATCAGATCTTTCTTCGCTGGATTTCAGTGTGTATGAGGTTTTGTTAAGAATCAAGTACACACTCCTCCAGAGTCGCGCGCTATCAACATTTTTAGCGCGTTTTTCACGTAGTAGAACAAAAGCGCTATTAGGACGCAAATTTCGTCTTCGTCTTCGTTCCATACTTTGTCGTACCTTTTTCTCAGCCAATAAGCGACCAATTGACCTCGGGTTTTTGGCATTTGGTCGCATTTGTGCCCAAGATGAGCCGAATCATATATAAATTTAATCATTAAATTTTTTTTTTTTAGTACAGTACTATTTTCTGTTAGTAAAAAGTTCATTAGTTGCATTGTTGTAAAATACAACATGTGAAAAACGTGCTAAAATTACTTGGCCATACCAATGATTGATATCTTGTTTATAATCCATTTAATTATTTTTTAAAATTAAATAAATTTATTTAAAAAAGGTTTATTAAATATTTTATATAATTATAGAACAATTAAATTAATAACATATAAAAAGACATATTATTTCTATTATATTAATTATGAAATAATTACTTTTAAATAATTTTATTCCTACTACTAATAATATATTTTATAGATTATGTTTATTTTTAATATTTTATTTATAATATGTTGTATTTCACATCGTAAAACCATTTGTAACTATTTTTTATATAAAAAATATCATTTAATATTTATTATATATTTTATTAAAACTATTGTTTATTAATATGAACATATATTTATAAAATATAATATAAATATTTATATAATTACAGTAATTATTTTGCTTTATAAAATACAAAATAATTACATAAAATATCATTTAATATTTAATACATAAATCTATTTAATTTTTAAAAAAATTATTAAATAAATTGGGGGAAAAAATCATCTTGCAATTCGAACCCTATCCGTCCGCATGGAGAGCAGGTGCTCTGACAGTTGCGCTACAGCGTCTCTAGAATTAGTGAAAATTTAACTATTTATAAGCTAAACCTTAATTTTGAAGGCTATTTTCGCCGAATTGACTGGCCATTCGGCGCTAATACATTGAGGAATGAACACTCTAATGGAGTACTACTATTATACGAAGTCTCGTCCCGAAATGAACTTCCTTATTCGTGCCCTCCCCTTGTAAAATCAAAAATCTGCACTGCATTTAATTTAATTGATGGAAACATGCGGACACATCTGTGGCAAGAACTTATTTACCAAAGGGGCATTTGCAAAGTAACGGAAGGAAACCATGTTGAACATTTGTAATAATGGCAAAATTGTAGAATATTTGTCTAAATTACAACAATATGTACTTTATTTTTTCCCAGTACATTGCATACAATAAATCATTCTTTTTGCCCAACTAATTTGTAGACACCCTGTATCTTATATTTAAATATAATTTTAGCAAAGTGGTTAATTCGTATTCATTTTGTGAATTCTTTTCTTTTTGAGTTACCTAAGTTATTTCCAGATATAATGCATGACTTTAGATAAAAAAATATGCTTTAAATAAAATCAAGCATCGTGAGATTGATCTAAATTGTTTATCTTAGGATTTACTCGAAAATACACGAATAGTATCTTCCAGAAGCACAATTGTTATTCTTAAGTGCTGCAAAAAATTTCAATAAAACATGAATGCATACATTTTGTATAGTTAATGATATGCGTTACATACTTAAAACAAGAAAAATAAGCCCATCAAACATTTGTGTAGAAACAATTTTTATAACATTTGCCAACTTCCTCTATACTCAATCTTCATGTCACAGACAAATACTAAAATGTTTTAGTAGGGCAATAGATTTTCTTTTAAACCCAGCATTCTTATTTTAGAATGTTTAACACATAAATGTCGAACAGATACAGGGTAAGCATATCACGATCCAGAACAAGTTTGACGACTTCCTCATGTCTATCAAACTTGATATTTGTCGTGACCCGGTCCATAGCATAATATTCCCCCTCGTACGACACGAAGCATATACTTAATGTCAAAATGAGAAGAAAATTACACTACCCGGACATAATAAACTTATCCTTACAACCGAGACCGATCATGGCACGAAAAAAATTCCTCGACTTACACCACTACGATGGAATTGTGTCTATGACTCCATTCTGGGAGTTTTATTTGCAAGAAAGTAAAACTTCTGGCACCGTGTAATTATGGACGAGGCGGTTCAGAGGATTTTTGAAAGAAATTTATAGCCATTCCCTGGGATTCTTTTAAAGCTTGGAGAGGCATCAGAAATTACGGTCCTTGGCTGGCACTCTCCCTCCAGTTTTCTTGGCCGGGTAAAAAATTGGTCTTCCAGAAAAGACGATAAACAGACCAAACTAAGTTATTTAAGGCACGTCTGCGGGAAAATGTTACACCGAATTAATAAATAAATTAAAAGAATAAAAAAATAAAGAAGAATAAGAGAGGGGAGAGAAAGAACAACGGCGTTGTCTCCAAGAGAATTTACTAGTTTTCTTCTTCCCTAGCTTGAGAAAGACAGAGACGACGCGGCGAAATTGTTGGTGTAGAAAAATGGGTTTGACGTTAAGGCATAGAAGAATTAGCCGAAGGGGAATTCTAATTTTCTTCAGATTGCGATAATTAAAGTGGGAGATAATTAGACGCCTTTGGGATGGGCCTTTGGCCGCGTAAAAGTTGTTGAAAACAGAATTTTTTGAAATTTTTTGAAAAATGTGTTAACGAGGATCATCCTGTCCAGGGTCCATGTCGAGATATATCGTTAGTGCTCATAATGCTGAAGAATGATTTTCAAATTTATAATGGTTGTCTTGTTTACGAAAAGAAATAAAAAAAGTTTCTTAAATCGTTTCAACTAAGTGTATTTGACGCATAAAAGGCTTCATATATGTATACGAGAATTTTATCTTATTTATGTTTGTTTATTTGGGATTTGTGTGAATAATAATTTTTGTCAACAACTTAGAATTCTTTTCTGTAATTAAATTAAAAGGCTTTTCATAAGTTTACTTTATTTAACACTAAGTATTTTAAACTTTGATATGTTTCTTTGTTTTAATCTAAGGAGTGCATTAAATTTATTCCAGGGGCCTTATACATCCTGCTGCACTTAAAATTCCACTAAACATTTTAAATACGTTTTGAAGTTTCTATAGATAAATAAAAATATGTTTTTATATAATAAGTTGAATTTATATCACTTGAAAATGATTTCAAGTAAGTCACAATTATGATTTAAATATTTTTAAACATTATAATAAAATACATTTTAAGGGGTAAATATATTCTTAACACTACCAAAATATTCGAAACTCTCAATATAAATTCCATTCATCTACTTAAATATCTGCTATGCTTCTACATTTTTAAGTCCTTTTCGATATTACTTAAGTTTTGGTAAGTGAGAATGTGTGAGTGTTTTATTAACATCGTATTATAAAATAACACGAGGGCTATTGGTGAAGGACCTCTTAATTTTAAACCATGGTCTAGAGACGAGGACGATACCTGAGCTAGCGCTACCTCCCTAAACAACCTCAACACGCCAAAGGGAGGACAATGAGCCAAGATAGATTTAACGTGCAATAGCCCTTCTCCACGGCAGATCTTCAGAGAAATTATAGATCGAGCTTTTGACATGCTGCCCACAAACGCGTGCCCATAACCAAAAGGCTATCATAGCTTTTAATTTTGTTAAACTGCTAATGTAATTATTTGTATAATATTGTCCTTGACTTTATGCAGGAATAATTCTTATTCTCCCACATATCTTAACATGTTTATTTATTTAATTTTTTAATTGAAATTACAAATTTAATGTTTTTTACAATGTTTAGTGTATATATAAATAACTGAGATTCAAAATCAGGGGAGTTACTCTTACCACTTCTCGAGATATCAAGGTTTAAGGTATCCGACTACTGCGACAACTTTTTTTAAATAATTGTTCACCAAAAGAATAATCCAACCTTTAATTTGATGTAATAAATTATAGTTTAAAAAAACTAAAATACACGCTTTCATAGTTAATCGAACTAAGTTGTAGCTTAATCTTTTAGTCGCCAAATTTGGAAATGGAATCTGAAATTAGTCGCAAGACGTGGGAAGGGATCTGAAAATGGGAAATCATTAATCCTGAAAATCCTGATCAGGACAACAAAATTATGAAATTATTGTATTGTCATTGGTCCTTGACAAGTGTGCAAAATTTCGAATTAATCTAACCTTTTAAAAGTGGGTAAAAATATTGAGTTCAAACATTCCGTAGCATACAAGTGAAGTTTTTAAAAGGGTGTTAAAATGAAAATATGAGGATTTTTGCTGTGGTTTTTAGATTTATTTTGTACATTTTAAGGAAAATATGCGAAAAATAAGAAGAAAAAAAAGAAATTATTATTACTAAAATGAGAAAAAAACTGGTAAAAATTTGCCAAAAAATTACATAAACGGAGTACAAAAAGTTTCTGAACAAATTTACAATTTTTCAGTTTTGATGTGTTGCTTTGCTATTCATTTTTGAAACGACCTTCAGGATAAGAGATATTTTAATTTTTACAAAAACGATAGCACTTTATCTTAGTTATTATATAAAATTGCTTAGGAAAACAGTGATTATATTAACATAAAGGACTGTAAATTTTGTAGTAGAACACTGATTGATAAATCTGAAGTTAAAACATTTCTACTGTTATATAGAATATACACAAAACATTGCAATTAATTATTTTCAAAATTTTTTAAGCAATCAATGTCCTTGTTTGAGCATTTAAAAAAAAAACGCATTTCGAGTAAAATGCATTTTAAAGTATGACATTTTGCTTAAAATAGTGGCATCTGCATTTACCAAAACACTTGCCGTTTTTGTTCTAGTTAATGGAAAATAATAAACTTGGTACTGTTATAAAGCTAATAAGATGACCTATAAAATAAACGCATTAAAAATTCTCTATTTATGGCAAAATTTACAATGTTTTCGGTAGTCGTATACCTTAAGTATTTAGCTTCAACAGTATATTATGCAGCTATATCCATCATTATAATTTCCCCTTTTTATGTTTCATTTCCCCTATTTATTTATTTTTTTTGTCAATGTTTCTTTTTCTTTTCTCCATGTCTCTTTCTATATTCTTGTGGCGGAATAGCTTAATGGTCAAGGTCACGGACACGTGCAATGAGTGCCGCCGTTGAAGACTTCCCCGTGTAGATGAGGCCGATGCATGTTAAATATGTCGTGGCACATATATCCTCCCGTTGGTTTGGTGTGGAAATTAGGAGAGGGGTTTCCAGCTCAGGTGTCTTCCTTGTCACTTGACCGAGTTTTAAAATTACAAGATCTGTCGCCGAAAGCCCTCGAGTGGCTGAATAGTGCGACATTTATATTCACTCCATCACTCGCTGGATTTTCGCCCAAGTCAGGACGAATGCTTAAAGTCTTCCCGGCGAGGAATCTTAATAAGCAGATAAGCTGTTAAGTGCATGTAAGCAACAAATTTCAAAATATATATGTATTTTTCATTTGAATCGCAGATATATTAAGTTACCTTTATATATATATATATATATATATATATATATATATACATATATATATGTATATATACAGGGTGTC
The DNA here is from genome assembly GCA_019973975.1 of Trichonephila clavata. Taxonomy (NCBI): domain Eukaryota; kingdom Metazoa; phylum Arthropoda; class Arachnida; order Araneae; family Nephilidae; genus Trichonephila; species Trichonephila clavata. The sequence goes on along the minus strand of BMAO01008963.1, from coordinate 126,994 downwards.
CTGCCTTAATGTGACCTAATAGCTAATTCCCCCGAACCGTTCGGTTTAGATATGTACTTCAAATTTGAAAAATGTTTTAGAACAGGTAAAGAATATTTTTACATGCCTTTCGAACCAAAAAACCATTTGCAAAGAAATTACAAAATTTAATTTTTTTACGGTCCCCAGGTCCTATCACTTATATTTAGAAAAAGATACAGTACACAAAAACAAAGTAAACACAAAAAATTTCATTTTATTACGATAAAAACTGGCCGAGATATGAAACTTTGAAAATCATACATTTTATCCATTTTCTCCACAATTTTCAAGAAGCTAATAAGGGGCCGTCAGCAAAGCGAAGTTAGTTGGAACTCTGGCAGGAAACGTTTGCTCTTGCACGTCACTCTTATGTAAATCGTTTTTAAATTTAAAAGCATACGTTATAATACAATAATTGAGTACTTAAGAAATAAAATTTATTCTGTGTACGTGTAAAACATAGAAAAATAAAATATTTTGGACGAAGAAAACATTTCAAAAGCAGTTCGAAAAAAAAAGACTTATATGCTGCGGTTTCAGTAAGATTCTGCGTTTTTGCTGATCATTACGAACGTTAAAAATCTGTTTTGCAGTCGAATGCAATTGCATACAGTCGTATTCTAATATTACGAATTCTAGTACGGGAGAACGAGATGTATACAAATGAAGAATACTGCGAAATGGTACTGTTTTATGACAGTGTAATCGAAATAAGAGAGATGCAGCAAGATTTTATGCCATTAAATTTCCCACTCGAAGACATCCATCTTATTGTACAATTGCCCGTGCTCTTCAACACTTGTATAAAACTGGGAGTTGTCATAGACGTATTCCCTTGTCTTGTGCCACAACTCGTGCCTTCACCATTATTTAAGTTAGTTTGGTCATTCTGATATAATAAAGCCCCTGATTCATGATTGGCGCATCATTCCACATTATGCTATAATTTGAACGGCAAATCCTGTATTATTTTGCTGTTATTTGTTAAAACAAGCTGTTTTAATCTTTTCGGTACAAGTTGTATTGCTTTAATTTAATCTTTATTGCTTGCCATACAGCAATACAAATTGTCAATCTATGATGTTTACTACGATGCTTTAATATTACTATGATGTTTTTCTCTTGCTCTTTCTGTAAATAGTGAATTACTGTTCTCTAAACTCAATTTATATACGAGCTCCTTTTATGAGCAACTCGGATGCTTCAAATTTATGTAGGCATAACTCGGTCAGTTTTTATCGTAATAAAATGAAACTTTTTGTGTTTACTTTGTTTTTGTGTACTGCATCTTTTCCTAAATATAAGTAATAGGACCTGGGGACCGTATAAAAATTTAATTTTTGTAATCTTTTTGTAAATGGGTTTTTTGGTTCGAAAAGCACGTAGAAGCATTCTTTACCTTTTTTAAAACATTTTTCAAATTGGAAGTGCATATCTAAACCGAATGGTTCGGGAATTAGCTATTGGGTCACATTAAGGCTGGACACCCTATATATTGGCTATCACATCTGAGGTTATCGATAATTTATTTAGCTATTTAAATCTTATGATGATTACTAGTAATCAGCTTGCAGAAACACCTTTTTGTGCGAGTCTCGACCAACAAAGGTCAGGAATAAAAGTGCTTAACAACTATCACGAATGGGCATTCCTTTTCGAAGTTTTTCGTTCTTCTAACGCAAGCCCAGCGTATCTGTGGACCGACAGGTTGGTGGTTCAATTAAACGCTCATGGCAGGAGGTTGTCCTCGTCACTTTGACATGGTTCAAAATTACGAAGTCTATTGTCAGTTGCTTTCATGCAGTTTTATAGTGCGGCGTAAATATATATAACTTTTACTCATTCTGTCTATGCTTTCTTGTTCGACATTATTGGACAAGTCAAACTCCCCATTGCTGTAATTCTTTTAATTAATGAAATTACTGCTTTGTTTAGTTTTCTTTAATCCTATTCTTAAATTGATGCTAGTAAAGCTATCGAATAAGTAATTGTATCTTTGAAATAAATAGTTTTGTATAATTAGGTCATTAAGACAGACTAAGACTGCTTATTGTTATCAGATTTACATTCAAGTAGCAAGTATTTGAATTTCATTGCAGTTGTCACTTGGAAGATACATTCCATTTTGATATTAATGTCACAAGATTAATTTAATTCATTCTAAGAGACTTTATTCTATCTTGTTAACCAGATTATTTTAAATAAATCGGATTATACGTGTATTAGAATAATTCGGATCCATTGAAGTGTGTTAAATCTGAATTGAAAAGGAAAATTATATTTCGGTATAACTAACAAAACTAAAAATAAGTGTTAGTTTTTAAATAGTTCAATTATGCTGTAGTTAGCTGGATCTCAGATCTCCTCGTAGAGTGTCCACTCGCTCGCTCATTCTGTCTCTCCTCTGGTTAATTCCTGGTGGCTCGCGTCGCCAGCGCCCTCTAGAGTGCGGTCTTTGGGGAAAATCCCATATATATATATATATATTCTACAAATAAAATATTAACTAAAGAAAGTAGTTACAAGCAAATTATTATTGACATAATTGAAGGTAATAACTGTTAAAAAGTGATTTATAGCATATTTAAAAAAAGGAGGATAATATATTAAAGGTTGTTTAAAAAATATTCAGCTCTAATGAACAATAAAGAGTTCTATTTAGCAGTTTTTGATTTTAAAATATCTCTAAGAAAATATCTTATGCTTCAAAAATAAGCACACGTCTATTTTTTGGATATATAAAGAATAAACGAACCAGTTTGAGAAATTGAGGTTTCAACTTCAACTATTACCAAAATGTGTATTAAGCAGTCATATATAAACACTTTAAACATTTAACTCGTTTGAAAATCTAAAATAATAACCGATTGCAACGTTTTCCGCTCCATAGCTGCATAATCGTATTTCTTATATTGACAGCATTACACATTTCCCATCCGCACGTGAACTCCTAAATATTGCAGGGTCTCTTCATCTGATATCGCCTCGACAAACGATGGACATGAAAAGAACACCACCCTGCCCACAAGATGGAAATCTCGACTGAAGTTCAAGGTGTAAGAGAAGAACCGCCCCACACACAGAACAGAGTGGAATGACAGTTTGTTTGAAACACCAAGTTGAACAGTTGTCCTCATTTCAAAAATAACATATTCTGTTGTATTGAAATAATCAATAGTATGAATAAATTCTATTTAAATGTAAATATGTATTTAATAGTTGTGGAAGTAACTAAATCAATTATTTAATTTCTTAATTCTCACGCTACCATTAATACCAATTGCCACAAGTAATTTTGACACCCAGTTTCCTCCCCAGAGGGAGGCACCTGAGCTCTGACGATGCGAACCAGCACTAGTATTTTAATTTTGCCGAGAGCACCTAAGCCAAATAGATACTCTAGGGATCTTTAACATGTCGTATAACCATACGCCATGGTCGTTGTTGAATTTCTGCATCATGAAAATCCATCAACTAGGGCCGGGGTCGCATCCGCAACCTTGGGTACAGAAGGCCAGCGACAAACCAACCACGCCACCCAGCTGGTTAACTATTATATATTGTCTAGGCTTTCGGATTAGAGGGAGAGATAGGATAGACTGCTAGCAGAGTAATGATTAATCAAATTGAATGTGAGGTGCGGTTATTTAGTAATTGATAATTGTATTACTTAAGATGACGATCTGCAACTTGAGATTGAATCTAGATTTAAGAAGTCAGAGCTATTGAATTAAATAAGTGTATTAAGTATTTAAAGTTTTTTCATATCTCACGTGCCTCGTTAATTGTCCTCATATTTATTAATTGGGTGCATCTCTTAACTTGAGTGGATCGCACTTGTGTTGCGGTTTGTGCTGTAAATAAATTGATATTATTTGGAAATATGACTAGTCTTCCTTCCCCTTCTTCCATAACTTTAGGCGCACAGGCAAGACCATTACAATCTGAACTGGCACTCCACTCTCCAAAATCTCACTACCCTCCAACTTGGTAGACTTTGGACAGATGTAACGTGAATCGCTCCTCTTGGCGGCAAGTTTTATTTTGACTGGAACTCAAAACTTGAAAGAAACACTATACTAAACTTATTGGCGCAACAACCCATGAGGGCAAAAGCCTACTATGCCTATTTCATTTAGAAAGAAACACTTCAGGTCACAAATTCGAGATCGGGGCATCTCGGCCACCGGTGCCGAATTTTTTCCTTGAATATGTTTTTCATTCTATTGCTGTTTGTTTTTTAAATTTATTTGTATTTTGAATCTGTAAAACAGTATGTTTTTTCACTCGAAATTTGTAGTATTATCATTTTATAGGTATTTTTTTCAACCGTTTTATACTACTAATTCTTCAAGAAGCACGAGCAATATTAAAAAAATTGTGTCTTGCCTTATGAAACCTCATTGTTACTTTCTCAAGCATTCTTGTAAATTTCGTGATGGAATCCATTAAAACCCATTAGAAATTCTTTATCAATTAAATAACCATAAAATAATATCATTTATGGCTACTATATTAATCAGAAAAATATAGGAATCATAAAAAATTATTCACATTGAAAAATATTCACAAAATTCTTTCAAGCTATTGTTTAAAAATATACAAATTCGATTTATATAAAAATGTAGAAATGTAGACTTAACCCTTGATGATTTTTATTTATTGTTCTCATTATTTCTCAAAAAGAATAACCCAGTGGCAGAATTAGTCTTTTTAAAACTCTTCTATGATTCCAAAGAACGTTATTTTTTTGACACATTAAGCTTGTTTCATTTTTGAAACTTAAGTATTTATGATACAAAATTTCTAATTCCATGGTCACGAAGCTGTTTTTTTATATATATACCTTCGTAATTAGTATAAAATTCACATAAATGTCCAAATTTTCGTTCCGGATCTGAGATTAAACAGGATGTTAATCAACTGTGAAAAATGTATTTTGAAACACAAAACGCGCACCTGGAGCAATAATTAATTCTAATATCCCCAACCTAGAATTTAAATAACAGTATGTCTTATTACTATTTTTACTGTTTGAAAAATTTGTTAGCTCCATTAACAAAATAAACTCATTTCAGGATGCTTCATTACCGTAATGTATACTCCACGGAGCTTATTTGAAGCAATTATTTCCCTTAAAAAACACTTTCACATTTAATTTTTATGTATACCAAAAAAGCAACAACCTTATTGCTCATTAGATTGTGAGTCGTGTACTGCGTCACGCGAAATATTAGACCAGGACCGGACGCAGTTAATTGTTTTGTGCAGAATGTTAATTACTCATTTCAATATTTATCTCCCCCCCCCTTGCGAGGGTCTCACCCCTGTAAAGCGTGGTTAATTGCTTCGTTTCAGCAGGAAATTGAAAACCGTACAACTTCCTTCCCAGGGCGCTTTTAAAAGGCCCCGAGACTCCATTGGGTGCAATAAAGGACGTTGCCTGACCTTCTTTGTTTGGGTTCACAATTTCCTGTTAGTCCAAGAATTCCCGGACCTTTTATTCCGGAATAATTCTTCATTATTGGAGTCGGTTCTGGATTGTGTACGGAAGGGAGGAGGGAATTTAAAGCTTGGGAAAAATTGGGAATTTCGTCATATTTTTTCCCCTGTTCCGGAAAACAACTAAGATTGAATTTATTTCGCGTTTATTATATTTCAAAATTGATTTCCTCTTTTTATTATGTAATATGAACTATTTCTTAATAATCTTATGTATAAGTACGATAATGACATTTCAAAACTATTAGTCTTTTTTCAGTATTCGCGTCAATGTTTGCTTTAAAGTCTTCGGAACGATGATATAGTACATATACATTGAGTCTAAAGATGAATTAGAGTGGAAGCTGGAGTGTTCAATTTTTTTAGAATTCTTTAAAAAAATTTCAAAAAAATATGGATTTGAATTTTTATAAAAACAGCTTAGAATTCATACAATTTTTTTTTACTGGGGTTCTTCCTTTCTTCTGCACATTTCAAAAAGAGAGGCAAAAGTTTTAAAAAGCATTTTCTTCCTATATTTTTTTCCACCAAAAAATCATCATTCGTTCTGTAGATTTTTACTATTTTCTGAGACTTACTTTTTGAATTTTTTTAATAAATGTTGGATTATTTGCCTGTCCTAAATATAAAATTGAAATGATTTAAATCCAAGTATAATTAAATGGTTTCGAATATAAACGTGGAGTTATAAAATTTTTTTATATACCAGCAAATTCATATCTTTCATAATTCAGTGTTTCATTCTAAAAACAATTTTAACAAATTGTAGTTATAACTCTCATGAGAGTTTGGCTGCTATTTACATAACCTATTTACACTATGTAAACATGTTATGTATTTCATCGCATATATTTCATAAATTATTAAAGTAATACATTATTACAGTTAAAAAAGGAAATTTTATTGCTTTGTCGCAATAAATTAGAAAAAATAAATATTAAATTTGCATTAATAAGTATTCTGAATAAAATACTTTAATCTTATAAATCGCATTTTTATAAACTTTGAAAAAAAATTTCCGGGAATTATATAGAACTGTAATTCCGAACATGTACTGCATTTCGAACATATAATATATTTAAAACTGAATATTTAATAACTTGAAGTGAATTTTATCAAATATCAGGACTTAAATTTTTGTAATGCTAAGCAAGGACAATTTGTAGACGAATTTGAAGCCGGAATTGCAAAAATCCAGATATGTGAAACTTTTTCTAATAAATTGTGTTTGCTATCCTAAATAAAGAGCTTCTTCATTAAAATATGGAATTCAAAATATTACCTGAATCAACTGCGACAAAAAATACTGAAAATGCAAATAACTTTTAGGGGCTTTTTTTTTTTTTTTTTTTTTTTTTGCGGACACGTGGGTGTTTCGGGAAATGAGAAGACCGATTTGAATGCAAAGACTGCCACTAAGTGCTCCATCCATTTATGAGAGGAGCCATAATTTTTATACTAATTACAAAATAACTCAATTTGTCACTAGACATGATATTTTTAAAAGCTACTTGAACAAATTTAACTTGTTTCCGTCATCTTCCTACAATTGTACATGTAATTGGTGCCAAGGAAAATGTAGAACATGTGCTTCTTCAATGTTCCAAGTTTGTCAGAGAAAGATTCTATGCCTGTGGGACTCTAAGGCAATACTATAAATTGACTTCAAGATTTTTACCAAATCTTATCCACCAAAAGAGTTTTTGACACTTTCTGAAAATTAATTGTAAATATTAGGAATTATTCATGACTTCTAAATTCTCTTTTTTCCCTCTTGTGATGTGTTTTAAGACCTGTGTGATACTATTTGGTGTACTGGGGTTTATTAATGCATTCAATATAAAGACAAATCAAAAGAAGTTTTTAATTGTCAGCGAATGTATTACTCCAGTTCATCACGCTATATTAATTCAATTGAATGAATTTTATAAACTATTTGGAATTAAAAATTAACTACTTAGACCTATGTATCTATATATATAAATGTAGCTTTTCAAATTTTAAAAGATTTACTATATTTAAAAATATTTTCCTATGATTAAATATTTTGTATACATACGCACATTCACTGTCCAAATATAAAGAATAAATAGTAATACAATAAATTCCAAAAAAAAAGGCAAAATTTGATTTTTTTTTCTCTGTAATTTTACGAATTTGCGTATACAGCTCACATTTCTTTAAAAAAAAGAAGAAAAATTGATTGTATATGCAAATCTCCCCTTGAAAAAACCAATAAGGGAAAAAATGTATTCTCAAGTCAAAATTTCCAATCAAACTAGACGTTTATAGTACAGGATTTTTTCCCTTTAACCACACTTCAAGAAGTTTATATGGATAAAAGTATAAAACCAAACTTCTAGAGGGGAAAGAAAACAAGAACTGTTCGAATATTTTGCATCTACGTTCTAAGAAACCGAGCGAAGCATCTAGCATCGGTGAAACGTTAAAGAAACATTCGAAATTGGCGAATACGGATCCAAACCGTCGGTTTTATTGCGAACAAATATTTGCTTTAGCGCTTGTTTACAATGTCTCCTCCTACCACCGATACTAGACTCTAGGGAAATGGCCTGAGTCAAATAGAAAAAGAATCTTGGCCAAGAACAAGATTAAACTCTTTTTTTTATTTTGACTGAGAAGGCATAAGGACACCTTGGGTAAACAGTGTCAATAAAAATGTCAATTAAAGTACAATTCGAATGATATTTTACACGTAGTTCGAGGTTAAGGCAATTTGTCTTTCTTTTTTGGCAGACTTAAACAAGCAGACGATAAATTGTTCTTTTTATATTTTCGAATTCGAAGAAAATGTTTTTGTTATTTCTAAATGAGTTGAATTAGTAATGCGTGATAAAATATTTAATGCTCTTGCAACTTTTTTTCTCAATTAAAAGGAATATTGACTAGGGAGAAGTTTACATTAGAAAATGTGAGATAAATATGGAATGGATATATTAATTACAAATATCACATAACATATACGTTTTATCCTTCAAAATTTTAAGCAATTTGCTCAATTTGCATTAATTATTTTCGTATCGAATTAAATGATAGAAATAAACAATTTTTTTATGTAGTGGAGGAAAATTTTTAAATTTAATTAATTAACGTCACTCTTTGAGGCTGTAAGAAAGCCATTGGCAAATAATCTCATTATTTTTAATCTCGGCCAAATGAAAGACAGTTTAAAATCAAAAAAAGTATTTAATGACTTTACGTTATGTACGAGGGTTGATCAGAAAAAAAGGTTACAAGTCGCAGCATTTGAAAACTGCATATTGTGGAGAAATTTAGTTTCAGAATGGAGACAAATGCCGTTACTTGTCATACAGCTGGTTTGCGGGTAGGCAGAGGAAATACCCAGACGGTTCAAGACGATTGAAATGGCAAGACGCTTAGGAAATTGGTCAAGTTTGGTCGTTCGATTTTTTAAGTAAAGAATGAGTCCGTATCTGACATTCACAGTCAAATCGTGGAAGTTTATGGTGAAGAAGCAATGAGCAGAAAACACATATAGCGAAATGGTGTCACTCTTTTCAATCAGACAGACAGAATATCGAAAACCGCAATATGGCAGGGAGCGGCCGGCCACTGTCTTCTATGCACAAATTGGAAGAAATGATGACGAGTAACTCTGAGTGAAATCTCGTCAGAGCTGGAACTGATCTATCGTAGCGTGCAGCATATCGTTTCTGATATGTTGCGATATTCCATAACAGTACTGTGAAAACATCGCCTGAGAATTTCCTCAATGAGAACAGGGACCTGATTTCTAACAAGACGGGTTAAGCAAGTTGGTTCTGCGTTCTGATAAATGCCTAAATAGACTTGGTGATTAATTCGAAATGTGATAGGCACGTATGCCTCTTAATTCCCTTTTGTATTTTCTGCCATTTGTTAATAAATATTTCTTTATTCGACTTGCGACCTTTTTTTATAACCACACCTATTTTTAATTTACTGTAATGTTTCTGAAGGAATTTAATTTAATATATATCACTTAGATCGAAAATTTAACACTAAACTGGTTAAAAATAATTACAATTTTTTAAATACCTCCAGAACCAAAAGATTCATTTTATTGGCCAATGAAATTTCATCATTTATATTACAATTTTAAAATTGTACTTAATTTAAATGGCATTCGAAAAAATTTATTCAATTCTGTCAAAGAGACACCCTAGATGTTAAAAGATACTAATTATTAATTTTCATTTGTATTTAATGCGTTGAAAATAAAATGTCTAAATTAAATATAATTTTTTGGATCTAAGACTAACATAATATTTTGAAACAAACTATTATTTATATATTCAATGGCATTTGTGTCAATTTAGTTTCCACCATTAAATACTTAAGAGAGAGAGTGTGAAATATTTAAACTTCCCTTAGAATTCTAACTTTATTTTCAAATCTTTAGCAAATCTACAATGTCGTATTGCAATAAAATGAAACACTCTCACTATTTAATGTAAAATTGCTTTATTTAAAATAGATGCGTTAGTAAACAGAATAAATCAGTTTTTTCTTTGCCATAAATTCGGAGACAGAATAGTTTACGTTTTATAAAATCCTTATTTCACAGAAAGGATAATTTTCATATTTCTTGTAAAAATATTTTTATTTTTGAAAAATTAGTATTTTTCTAAAATTTTAATATACAGTAGAACGTCGTTTATCTGAATCAGTTGGGACCAGACACCGTTCGGATACGTGATTGTTCGGATAACCGAGTGCAATCCATGCTGTTTATGAAACCGGACACCATACGAATATTGAAAACCATTACATGCGGGAAACGTGCTTGAAGAAAAGCATAATAGTTGCAAAATGTTGCAATTTTACCTTTATTATGGAAAACAATCACTTATATATTTTTCAGTGTACCATTGCACACATTTGTTTTTTCGCTGCAAGGTCTCTGATTCTCTTGAGCAGCAGCAGTTGGGTAGGACAGCACAGTGATTGTAGTTCGTACCACTCCATAGCTTTCTCTAACGCAGAAACGCATCAGCATTTGATGGACCCTTGCTACTTTCGTTGTTGTTGTTTGTCCTCGTCTTCATCCTTTTCATCGTCGACAGGGTCGCATTCTCCTTGCACGGAAGTCACAATCTCGTCATCATTTAGTATTTGAAATCCACAGTCTTCTGCATCGTATGCCAACTAGGGGTTTCTACATCTTCTTCATCGCATTCTTGAAATCCTGGGTTCGATTGGACAAAGTCGGTTATCTCCTTCCTGTGGTCTTCATTGAAATCTTTTTCGCCTTCTATTAATCCGGCTACAGCTTAATTCCATGCATGTTTCACCAAATTACACAACTGAAATTCCCCAAACATCTCTCACCTTGGGTTTTTCCGTCACTTTTGGTCACACGTGGAACAACTGTTGAGCATTGAACTATTCGAAAACGCATTCATGTACAGTACATGTCGTTCACAGAAAAAAAATGGTCCATATATTTGACGCTTCGGATAGTAAACGTTCAGATAAACGACGTTCTACTGCGTTTGTTACTTTTTTTCTTCGTAATTTTTGGTAATTTTTAAGAATATTACACGTGATTATTCAGTCAAATTTTTTTTTTAAATACCGTATTTATTGGAATCTATGCCGCGCTTTTTTACCCAATGTTTTTGCTACTGAAAATCGGGTGAGGCTTAGATTAGAACGAAGAAAAATTCATTGGATGAGAGAAACCGAGAGTTTGAGCAAACACAGCTTCATGTATGTATAATTGTATATTTTTAATTTTAAAATAAGTAACTATTTTATTTATTAGTTTTTATTTTAAATTTTTCTAATTTTGTAAGTATCAGAAAAAAATAAACCATTTTGCTCCATTTTTAAGTTTTCAAAAAAAATTTGTTTACAATTTGGGGTTTGGCTTAGAATCGAATGTAGAAAAATTCTTTGGATGCAGGAAATTATAAACATGATGCTGGAGGTTAGATTAAATACATATTTATGCATGCATTTAAAAGTTTTTAATACTATAAAATAAATAAATCTTCATTCCTTATTCATATTCATATCCTTTTATTTTTAAATTTATGATTATCAGATATTAATAAACTGTTTCAGATTATTTTTAATTTTTTCACAAAAACTTGTTTTAGAATTTGGGGTGCAGCTTAGAATTGATGGCAGTCTATAATCTAATAAATGAGGTATATAAATATATTCTAGAACTTTTACTCTGAAATTAAGAAAATGGAACGACAAATCCATTAAGTAAATATATTATACAATCTTCATATAAGTGCGAAATCAAATTGTGTGATTATATATATATAAGACAAATAATATACAAAACAATAAGACAAAATTGTATTACCCACAAAACTAAATGATAGAAACGATTCTTAGAAACATAAATAGCAAATTAATGGAGAAAATGAATATTGAACTAGATTTGAATAAAAAATATGCGTAACAGGAAGCAGAGGTAGAGGTAGAACTTTTAAAACGGAAGAAACCAAAAAAGTCTATGGACTAAAATGGAAACCTATTGTGATTTCTAAAGCTGTCACTGAATTAGGAGCAGCGAAATTAGGGTTAGATATACTTTATGGATCCACCTTCCTGGTACAGCTGAAATTTTCGACTTAATAGAAAAAACAGAGTCATAATGAAAAGTTAAGCCTCAAACAAACATACGTGTATTTTTCACCAGACAGTAAAATAAAATTAAAGTATGAAAAGAAAGGATTCCCTCAAAGAGATGGAGGTAAAAAAAATTATTTTTTTAAGGAAAAACTAAGCAAATCTTACATGTAAAAATAATAACCATATATATATATATATATATATATACGCTCTTTTACAAAAAAATGCACCAAAAATTGGTGTCCAATGAATAAAAAGCGGGAGCTACAGCACATCGGAACTGCGCACTCAGCAGGTGTCTATAAGAAGCGATGCTCGATCTGATGGTCAAAATTTCTGTTTCAATGTGATATAGGATACCTTTCAACGACTAAAAAAATGCCTCACCGCAGGATTCGAGCTCATTAGAAGCAACTGTGAGATTTTGAAAGAGGTCGTATCATTGGATTCAAAAATGCAGGTTGGGCAAATCGTAGAATGGATCGTCGTATGCGTCGAAGCGATGCGGCTATTAGAAGAAGTTAGCTCTGGCAGATTTCAACGTCATTATGGCAGTGGTTGACCTAGAGCTACAGCAGATCAGGAGGACATATTCATTGTCATAACGCCTGATTCATCGTTATGAACCATCAGAGATGCGACCCGCACACGAGTGTTGAATATGACCATTCACAGACGGTTGATAGAGCAAAATTTTCACTCGTACCGACCACTACGCCCCCTGCCACTCACGCCAGCACACTGCTGAGCCGTTGCTTGGCTTGTTCAGGTTGGATTTACGCTAACTGGAGACGTAGAGTGTTTAGCGACGAATCCCGCTTTCAACTGTGTCCTGACGATCATCGAAGACGTGTCTGGAGAAGCCCAGGGCAGTGGGCCGATCCTGCTTTCACTATTGCCCACCAAACAGGCCCTTAACCATGAGTTATGATTTGGGGTGCTGTTTATTTTGACAGAAGGACCCCTTTGGTCGTCATTGGAGGCACACTTACAGCTTAGTGGTATGTCGACGACATTCTGAGATCTGTTTTGCTAACGTTCTTTTTGCATTACTATGGCTTTATTTTACAGCAAGATTACGACAGACCATGAACCATGAAATTTTACCATGAACTGTTTTACAGCTTATCAAACACTTCCTTGGCCATTCAGATCACCAGATCGCTCTCCAATCAAGCATGTTTGGATATGATAGGAATGCGACTGCATCTACTAGGGAATGTTGATGATCTGTAGGCATAATTGGAGCAAATTTAGGAAGAAATACCGCAGGAAACCCTCAGGCCGCCTTATCACTCTATGCTTCGTCGTGTAGCAACTTGCATCCTGGCTAGAGGTAGGTCAACCCCTTATCGGGTTCGTTACTTAGTAACTCTGAATTAAGTCATTCAATTTTCCTGATATTTAATAGTTTTCTATTACGTACATTATCTTTCTGCACACTAATTTTTGTCTCTTATAAGACAACTTGTTCTTGGTGCGTTTTTGTTGTTGTTGTTATTGAGTGTATATATATATATAATTACTATTAGATTACTGAAGCTGATAACACCTTATAAGTTAAGAAATCACGGTTATTATAGTTTTATTTCTTGTAATAAATAATGCCATTTAAAAGAATTTGTAGTCACAGAAATAATTGCTTAATATGATCAAATATATTTTGTACACATTATATAGATTTATGCAAATGATAACTACCACATTCTAGTTTTTAAACTTGATATATATTTGAAGCTGTGGCAGCCGACTTGTCATATGTACAAGTCACGGGTTCAAAAGGCATTAAAAGTCAACCACGGGGGATGGCATTAAAAGTCAACCATGTCGAGGGGAAAATACGCGTTAAATTTGTAGGTGTTCAAATCTCTCAATCTGACGTGGTGCGGAAATCTAGAAGGAACTCACCAGTACAAATGTTGTCTTCCTCACCTGACCCTTCTCTTCCCGTAGCTACATGCTACGGGAAGAGGATTAGTTAAAAAATATACATACATTGTGGTATCTCATTATAGTTAAAGTAGATGTTCAAGACCTTCAATTTGACATGGTATGGTAATTTGGAAAAAAAAGGTGTCAGCTCAAGTGGCGCCTTTGTCCTCTATATATATAGGTATATAGATATAGAATTACAAAAGGTCATCACAAAAGATGGTCGCGGTAACGTATTGGTCAAGGTAACGGCCTCGTGGCCGGCTTATCATAAGTTCGAGCATAGTACCACCGAAGACCCGCCGTGCTCAACATCCTCCCGTTGATGTCGTTTGGAAGATAGGAGAAGGGGTGCCAGCTCAGGTGTCGTCCTCTTCATTTCACCGTGGTTGAAAATTATGAGGTCCATCGCCAAACGCCCTAGTGCAGCTGAATTGTGTGACGTTAATATTCAATCACTCCGTCACAGGAGCCTTCATGTAGCTTCAAAAGGAGGTTTTGTTATTAAAAAAATATTTGAAATCTTATACAATTAAATGAAGAAAAATAAAATTGAAAAATATTACGCGTAAGCAAAGATTGAACATTGTAAGTACACACTTAATTAAAAACGAACTTTTATACACATATTTAATTTGATATTTAATTATTTTAAGCCAGGTGTGCATTTCCTTGAAATGCATCTTGATAACAAAAAAATAAAATTATGTTAATTAAAGTAGACATTAATCCGATTGATGCAAATGAATTAATAAATTAAATAAATTTAAAAATGTTTTCCTTGTAAGGTTTATCTTAATGCATCAAACTTAATAAAATTTGATTTCATTTCACCTTTCCTCAGGATAAATAAGATAACGCTGATTTAATCATTTGTTTTCTTCCTTTCAGAGGATTAACTGAAAAATGAGATTGTGTATTTTGGTATCGGAGTGGTATAGTGTAATTAAATGTCAGAGATTATTTTTTTAACAAGATGATTTTGAAAAATTTGCGAATTAGAAGTACATTGAGACAATTTAACAAGCTGTGCTAATAATATGAAAGATGAGGCAACATATTTCGTTTTCAGAAATATACCAACTGAATAGTTACACCAGTGGCTTAAATGAATCCGTTTAGTTGAATATTATACATTCGATGTAATGAATTCATCGGGACCGAACACTATATTCGTTAATTAGGATTTATCCGTAAAAACTTTTACCTGACGCAATTTGCTGTTTACAAGAAGAGTTTTTTAGTTACGGACATAAAGAATATGTCACTTTACAAGAAATCCAATTTTTTTAAATCCAAATTAATAACAAAATTTTTCGGCCGTTGAAATTATTCGTTAATTCGGAATTCATTATTCTTATTTTTTATTGTTTTCATTTTAATCACATGAAAGAATATTCGTTAAATCACAAAACTGTGTTAAAAGAATGTTCGGTAAGTTGGGGTTCGGCAGTATAAATTTAACAAAGGAATATATATACGATACAAGACGGTCAATGCAAATAAAAATCTAGATGCTTAGTAATATTCAAAGATAAAATGAAACTACTCATACATAAATTCATATATATTTGCAAAAATATAGTGCTAACTCTATGTTAGGATTTAATTCAATTCGCAATATCTACTCGTATTTTGATTTATTCTATAAAGTCCTTATGAATATAAAAAATGCAGAATCTAAAAAAAAACATACACACACAAAATAAAGCAAATAAAATATAGAGTAAAAAAATTAAATATATTTAATTGTTAAAAAAATATTATGCTGAAATAGGGCATGGTATAAAAGTGTTTAGCTGTTATAATATGGAACACAAATATAAACTGTATGAAAGTTGACCCCAAAGTTACATATTTTAATGATTAGTTTGTTTTAAGGCAGCACATAAGCATATCTAATAAATTCTTATTTATTTCCGTTGATTTGTTGTGGCAAATGATAAACATAAATTTGCAATACTGCTCAGTTTCATAAGCTTTTATAGACGTTTAGGTTTATTAAGCAATATATACACAAATAAGCCTAAAATATTCATCGATAAAAATAAAGCAAGGAAATGTCAGAATACATATCATTATTTTAATATCTTTCATTGTATTTCTTGTTATGTAAATCCTTTTTTGAAATAGATTCCAAAGGTCACATGTTATGAACTTTTCCTTGTCTAATAGCTTTTTATTCAAAAAAAGTCAGCACTATACTTTTTTTCAAAAAATTCCTCTTTTCCCTTTTTTTGATTCAATCTAGTTTGAAGAACATCACTTTGTTTCAGATAAAGAAGAAATCCGGTCACAATCCGATTTATTTTATATCAATTTCATGAAAGATTTAATAAAAATTCAGATTTGTCGCAGAAGCAAATAGGTCTTTATAATGCCCGGGAAAAGCTTCTTTGTATGAAACACACAGTTATTATATTAAACTTTATATTATTTTCCGTATAATATCTTTTCTGAAATATCTTACAAATCAGAATCAATTTGCTATATAATACACTTTGATTGAAAAGTATCAGCATTCATTCTTTTTCCCTAGAGTCATCTTTTTTCTCTCTCTTTGATTCAATCCTGTTTAGAAATGATACAGGATACGATCGTTTTATTCCGTTTCAGATCAAAAAAGGAGGAGGAAAAAAACCAACCCGGGAGGAATTAGAACTCCCGAAATCCGAACATTCCGCTTCCTTTCGAAAACCCACCCATACTTCCTTCTATGCACCCTGCACACTTGGAGTGCTAACTAAATAAAAGATTCCTTCTCGGACCTCCATAGCACTTCTCTTCCTCTCTCTCCATCCTTTCCAAGGATACGGAGGAGAGAGAGGATGAGGATGCGGAGGATGAAGAAGAGGGAACGGACGAGATATGAGTGAGTGGGGATTAAGAGGGGATTGGTATTCTGAGAGGTCGTGACTCTGGAACAACAATAGAAAGAGAGTGAGAGACAGGGGAAAAAACCAAGTCAGAGAAATAAATAAGTAAAAAAAAAGGGAAAGAAAGAAAGAAAATCAGACAGAACAAAGTGCAAGAAGGATGGTGAGGGAAAGGAGGATGGAGGAAAAAAGAAAAAAATAATAAATACAAAGAACCAGTTCGTAATCCAATCTCAGCCTTTCTCGCGTATGTATGATGAGATCTTCCTCCATCAGAAATAAGGGGGAGGGTCCAAGAAGTACTGGAGGGGGGATTGCCCACTTCATTGTGTCCTTTGGACAGTGGACGGTGACGGCTACCAATGCACCATTTTTCTTTTGTTCTAACGTTGTCGGAGAGAAGAGAAAGTGACAGCTGATTTTCGACAAGGGAAATCGTAAATAAACGATGCTTGGGCGAAATTGGATTCTGCTCTTGGAGGTGATCTATGTTCTGCCGGAGAGGGCTGGAAGACGGCGGATTATCCTATGCTTGGAGATGGGCAGCTTTTCTTTTCTTTCTCTCTGTCTACTTTTTTTGCTCTATTTTTCGTCCTTTTCGTTTTTGAGAGAGAGATTGAAAAATAAGAATGATCAATTAATCGAGAAGATTCTTTGTCACTTGGAGAAAGACTGCTTTTATTTATATATATATATACGTATATACTATACGATACTAGAGAAAAGAAATAGAATGAACCATTTTGGAATCGGGGAATTTTCCTAAATTTTGCTTAGCCATTTATTTCTTTTTGATATTTTAAATATATAAATCTATAACTCATGGACTTCATTTATTTTCCTATATTTATAAATTTTGATTAATTTGTTCCGGTAATTAAAGAATATCTTCGAAAAAATAACAACAAAAATCTTAAGTTATTCAATTTTCTTCATAAAATTTATTTTCAATCTCTTACTTCTTAAATAAAAATATTTAATTTTTCCTTTTATTGAACGAAAATTAAAATGCATTAAATTATCCTAGAAAACAATGTTGTGCACAAATTTAGTTACACTTATCTTCGAAATTTTTTTATTGTGGAAGAGTTTTTTTTTTAAAATTCCAGCTTTTTCTTTCTGTAGCACAGAGTTTTATATTCATATTTTTTAGTAAAACTAGGTAATCTAACTTTAACTTTTCATGATACGCATATATTTGCGTTTTTAAGTACTTTTTTTTATTCGTCTAAGTCCATTTGACGTCTATATAAAGCGTTATGTAATATGTATAGATATTTTTATGATTATGCTAAATACATTAATCTTAATTGTGAAGTCAGAACTTATGCAATATGATCCGAATGACAAATATCGTAGCATTTAGTGAACATTATACACAATTTCGGAAACTTTCAATTTCACTAAAATCCTCTCACGAATTTAAAGGTAGAATCGATTATTCCTTCAAAATCATGATATTCGAAATTGTAATTTTTTTATTATGGTAACATTTAAGTTGAATATAAACTGAATAAAATTGTTTGTTTTTAAAATTATAAGTCATATTTTTTTTCCTTTCTTCTTTGCTGTTTCATATCTTGTAAATGTGCATAAAAGTTAAAAAAAAACTAATGCGTTACTGGAACCGGGAAGTGTTTAGTTCTATACTAGTTAAGAAAACTAATGACATTAAGATTTCACGTAGGATTGGTGTTTGTTAAATCTTTCGAAACTCAAAATGTTCATTTTAGTGTAGTAAGAATGTCGTGAATGAGATGCCAGTTCAGATGACTTTGTCATCTAAAGGCAGTTGAAAATTACAAGGTGTAATCAGTAGTAGTGTAATTCATTGATATATATAGTAATAATAATAAACTCTAGGATTATACATAATGTACAACTAAATTTATATATTAAAGATGAATACCTAATAGAGTTATGTTATGAACAATGTTCGAGGAAAATATGAAATACTGAAATTTCTTGATGCTTATAAACAATTGGCAGTGTGTATTCTCCAAATTTTTCCCCTACTCATTTGCTTAAGCTTTGAAGTTAGAACTAGGAGTGTGTTCTCTCTCTCTCTACAGCTATGAAATAATGTAAATTAGAATGTTTTTAAAAATGAAATATATTATTAAATAAATTTCTTTTTCAAGTATCCTCGTCTACAAAAACTAAACATGTATAAACATCTGAATTTTCCAAATTTTCGATAACAGATGCTAGTTTTTCAATAACGAGCCTGCACGAACATTTTTCAACCTTCAAAACGTTATCTCCTCCTGCATCAGACGACGGAAAACAAGCGATAACAGAAAAAATCGCTTGGTACAAAACATTTCTGGCACCAACATTTCCTCTACGTGATCCGGAAACGAATTATTCCCAAAATTTCCCCCTTTACTCCCAATTAACATAAAACACAATCTCCATCTGCATTAATTCCATTCTCTCTCATTCGCAAACAATCGAGATATGTGTCCCCAGCGAACGATAAGAAACCTTTTCTAATTGGTTATTTTAATTTATGAACGACCACCGACGTCGAGAAGCGTGACCACGCCTTTTGTCGACGACCCTTTGACGTGACCACTACACAACGTAGCTTTGTCCTGCATAAACTGACCGACCGCACCTTACGTAATCCTTCTCTTTCTTGCGTGATAAAGTTCTACTTGTGTTAAAATAATCGATGCTGAAGCATGGTTATTGATGCAATAATGTATCGGCTTTCTGTTAATGCTCATTGGATGGACAAGGTGAATGAGTATGTAGGTATATATATATGTATAGTTCAATTCAAGCCATATCTTTGTGTTACCTTTGTGTAAAATGACTGATAGTTTTTGTCTGTTAAAAACTTTACGCTTGTTGATGGTGTTATGGATTACTTGGACCATGTTTTGTATTTGAATAAAGGTGGTTTTAACATGACACATAACTGCATTGTACACGATATACAATTGAATAGATTGATTATACTGTATTATTCTGAAGTATGTCCTTTTTTAAAATTAGGTATTTGCAAACTCTTTGACAACACACATGTAAGCAACCTTAAAATTAGGAATCAATTTATAAATTATTCTACGTGCAAAGTGGTTAATATCTTTTTTGTTCAATAAAGATATTGATTTTTGTAAGCGTATGTGCAAATATATTACTTAAAGTTGACGAATGTTAACAAAAGAACAATTCAAACTAATAGCATTTTGCTGGGAAATTTCCCAGTGGAGTTTTTGTTAGTACTATTTCAAATGACTGTGATAGCTCTTGTGAAACTTTGAAGAAAGCGCAATTGCAAATTTAATACAAATATGTAAATTGCCTGAACATTTTATGTATCATTTCCTATATAATGATAATGATATTTAAATCATTTAAATGACAGCAGTGAATAAAACATTCATGCAAGAATTCACATGTACTAGTTGTTAAAATAAGGTGTATCATTGATTTTAATTATTCAAATTAGTTTTGAATGCATATTATAAATGTACAGTGATTAGTGAGGATTTTGTGACTCTTTTATCATAGGAATGTTAGTTTCCAAGTCTCTTATGTATCGCAGATATTAATGAATATAGAGCTGTTCTCTCTCTCTCATCTACAATAGTTAATAATAATTAATCAATAAACATCATAATTTCTGTCATTTGCTTTCTTTAAATGGCTCCTTGATATACTCATTATATGTCATACTTAAATGACGTGTAACTATTTTCTGTTGTTCAGACTTCGAGTACGATTATATTTATAACTAGCTGGGATACGCGTTCATCGCACAGGGGAACTGAAAAATGAAACAATATAGAATGAAGGATAAAGGATATTTTAATGATTTAATTTAACGTGGATTAAACACAAAAAAAAGGTTTTTCATATCTCATCCGAAAAAAAAATAATATTTGTTAAATTTTAAGTTTGTAAGTCTAATAGCTGATAAAAAGGATATTTTTTATTTGTAACACCTTCCGTGGGGTTCGATTTTTAAAAACACCTTCATAAGCTATCTCTGCAACATATTGTCACAAATTTTGGGTAATGCATGCTTAAGATAGAAAAAAAATTTATATCTGGATGTGTAAAATGTCATTATTTTCTGTTGTATTTGTTTTATGTTAAAATTGTAATATTCGCAAGCAATGCCGTTCCTTATATTATAATGGCAATTCAACGGAAATATAGCGAAATGTTGGCAATAGAGCCAAGTTGGCATAATTTTTGACGACCATATTGACAATTTGGCTATTGATTGAACGGTGCAGAAATTGCCGCCTGGTGGAGAGCTGCAACAAAGAGGATGGGACAAAAACCGTTTTCCCTATTTGAATCAGATATTGTTCACTATTTCATTGGTTTTAAATTTGTTTTCATGGAACCTTAATTTTTTTCCCTAAGTTACTCCTTATAACATCAGCTATCGGCGAGCGAAAGTCCCGTCAAAATTTGTCCAGCCGTCTCAGAGATGATCCGGAACAGAGAGATAAATATTTTAAAAATTAGTTTTTTTCATTCAAGTACTGTATATACTTTTAAATGCATTTAGTAAAAAGCTTTTAATTTGAAATTACAAACAGACATTTCAATTTTATTTATTTGTATAGATAATGTAATGATATTTACACACACACAAACATTTTATTGTATAAATGTATTCAAAATATATCTTATACTAGATACTTAGCTAAGATATTTATATCAGAAAGTTTTTTACTCAATAATAGAAATATGAATCAAAACTAAGATAATAATTTAAAAAGAAAACTCACAAAAATAATTTTGAGCATTTTCTTTTTAGGGTCATAAACAGCATGAGATACCAATGCAATGAAATTCCTGAGAACTCGTGATTGAACACTTTTATCGACCCATGCATTACTTCTAGTATATCTAATGCAACATTTTAATTTCTAAAATTAGGACCTTGCTTAAGAAAAAAAATCTTCCATCGGTATAATATTGAAGAGTGCTTAAAATAATTAGGTAACAAGAGATCTCGCTGTTGCACTAGTTGCCCGTGCCCTGCGAAGCGGTTGAAACGCTCTCATCCTCCGAAAGCTGTTGATTGAGGGAGCTAATTATTAATATTTCGTCAAAGTACAGTAATACCTCGACTTACGTGAACCCGGAGTTACACGATTTTCAAATTGCATCGATTCGTCTTTGTTTGAAAAAAAAATGGATATTATTGGTGAATTGGTAACATGGTTGTTGTTGATCTTGCCAGATAAATAAATTTGGAAAAGATAATGATGACGTTCTTTTTATACCTATAATCAGGAGCTGAAAATTAATGAGCTCGTAGAAATGCATGAGCAAGAGCAAGATATTGAAAACTTGTGTTCGGACCCAAATCAATCAGATTATCGAAGGACGGTAGAAAATTTGACAGATGGTCCCAGTTTAATTGAAAAAGGTTTTGAAATTTTAATAAAAATAAGAGCGTAATTTTTCAACAAAACAAGGAATTAGAAAGCTACCAGCATGCTACTAGTAAATTTTGTGGAAGGAAAAAAAATTGTCCTGGCAAACTACTTTGATACATTTTATGAAACTTTCTACCTCAAAATCACTTAGGTTAGTGATTTTTTTTATTAATAATATCTAACATTTTGTTGTGAATTAAAGCCACCCCTTACATTACTACCTCCCAGTCTGTCTGCAAATACTGCAGGATGTGTAGGCGGACTTAAATGATCAAAAGACATAATTGCAATTCAGATAGATTTATTGATTCTTATCAGCAAATACGTTTAGACACACACTAATCAATTTAAGAAAAACAAAACAGAGTGGGGTAACTAAGCGGGGAATCACTACTAGCGGAATAACAGAATATCAACTGAATCTAGGAAAGCTTAAACGCGCACAATTACAGCTTCGCCCCGTGCGAATAATCTCTATATCTCAAATAAAATCACTGACCTTATATTTTACATCTGCTGTTCCTTCGTGACGACTTCGGCCTTTTTCTGGCTGGAAGAATGGGTGAAGAATCCACGCTCTGTAATAAGGATTTTCACTATATACAATCCACTTCTCCTCGCGTACCTCCACACGTAACAAGCTATCTACGATTGTCAACAACTTCGTGCTGACGTCTCGATCTTTAATTCACTTAACTTCACTCTTCCTATCACTTAACTTCTTAACTCGCGAAAACCGAACTTATATAATATATCTTATTTACATAAATCACGCCTGGCTCTCGGTGAAGATTGGTTGAAATAAATAAATTGTCTTAAGGAAAATAGAGGAGGTTAGTCAAAGACCCGTATAGATCCGTTACAATTTTATTAAACAATTTTTTTTCTAAATTATTTTTTTTTCGCTTTTGGCCCCAGCTAAATATAATTTATATGCACTAATATGCGAAATCATTCACGATTTACCACAATTCACTTTACGCGGTTATCACTCACTCCCCACCTATTAGGTAAGTTGAGGGTGTTACTGTATTATAAAAATGGTGGCGTTGATGGAAATGATACTGAAAGGTTGAAGTAAGAAGTGTGATTATGTACTGCTGCTAAAAACCCATCACCAATTTATGTTATATTCTTCCGGGTAAACTAACCCAGACTTTGGTCAACCGATTCGAACCTTTCCTTCTACTGTCTAACATCTAATAGAACTGATCGAAACATCTTAAAAAGAAAAAAAAAACGAAGCAACAAACCAGTTGCATACGTCTAACATGTCTTCAGTCGAAGAGCTTAATCACTTCTCACATTCCGTCTGAAACCGACGATCATATCTCAACCTACTTCGGTCTCCTTAATACTTACACGAGTCAAGTATAAAAAAGTTAAATTTGCATTGCAGTTATTGCCAACCACAAATCACGAAACTCGCAAAAAGGTCTGATTCGAATCCATTTATTTATTTGAGATCGTGGTGCGGGATTGGAAAAACTTAAGAACATCATAAGAATTCGGATCCTAAAATAAATTTCTGCATGAATCTTTTCCAAATGTCTAACAAATTAAATTAATCAACAAGAGGTGGTGAAAAGGAGGGAGTTTATTGTCACAAAAACAGGTATGGCTTTAATGCATGCAATTAAAAAAAAAGAAGATAAAACACGTTCCAAGACAAGTAAAGATCCAGATGGTCAAAAACATCTCTTACTGATGATAATATGTGGGTGGTTTCAAGTGAAATTCATCTCTTTGGATCTTTACAGGAGAAAGCTTAGAACGTATGTCAAACTTCATCGAGCTGTTTTGATATGTTACCAAAACTTTGAAGCTAATTTCTTCAATGCAGATTTCAGTACCGTGATGATGTACAGAGCAAATACTTCATCAAAAATGGTGGTTTTGTGAAGAGTTATAATATATACCAGTGACTTGTTATTTATTTATTGAATTTGAAAATAAAGTTTTTCTCTCAAAGATCTTGTAATCTTACTTTTTAAACTGGCTTTTTAAAATATTTTTAAAGATTTTCATTTGGAATATTAAACTTGGAAATTTCTTAATGGTGTTTAATAGATTTGAAGTAATACCTAAAAAATAAAATAGATGATAACTAAACATAAAATGCGTGATTAATCTCTTAAAAAAATTAGTTCACTGCTACATTTTGCAGCTTAAGGTATCCGACTGGTTGTGATAACTTTTATTTTAAAAAAAAGGAGATATGGGGATTTTTTTGTTACTTTTAGATTTGCTTAGTGCATTTTAAGAAAAATGTACTAAAATTAAGAAGAGAAAAATAAATTATTATTACTAAAATGGGAAAAAACTAGGTAAAAATTGACAAAAAAATAGCATAAACGCGGTCCATTCTGTACCAAAGTTTATAAACAAATTTTCTATTTTTTCAATCTAATGTGTTGCTATATTATTCAATTTTGAAATAACCTCAGGATAAGATATTTCCTTTTTACAAAACTAGAGCACTTTATCTCGGTTACAGTGATTATATTCACATAAGGACTGTAAAATTTGTAATAAAACAGTGATTGATAACTCTGAAGGTTAAAACAATTCTACTATTATACAGAACTTACAGAAAAAATTTCAGTAAATTATGTTCAAAACTTTTTGAGCAATCGCTGACCCCGTTTGATTTTTTTTCAAAAAATCACATTTCGAGTAAAATATGTTTTAAAGTATGGCATCTTGGTTAAAGTAATGGCACTGCTTTTACTTAAACTCTTGTAGTTTTGTTCTAGTGAACGGAAAATAATATACTTGGTATTTTTTTAAAGCTAATAAGATGGCCCATAAAATAAAATCATAAAAAAATTTGTCAATTTTTGGAAAAATTCACAATTTTAGGCTAGTCGGATACCTTAAAATCTCAGATATCTGTATTTTTCTAAAATAGCCAACGGATTATATATTGCTTTGGGGGATCAGAATTAGTCAAATTTGGAAAATCTCTGAATCCCTTTTATCTTTCGAATAAAGAGTAATGGATGTTTACCGGAAATCCTTAAGAAGAAAGTATACTTATACAGATTTGTTTTTAAACGTAACATTTTGTAGCTGCACGAGGGTTATTATCAGAATGTCCAAAGGAATCGAGCTCGCCCAAAGGGATTTAGTGCTAGAAACTTGTCACCCAGGAAACAAAAATCCCTTCATTCAGCCTTTATCGTGACCAAAAATCTTATCTTTTACATTTTTTATAGACGTACACAAAGATATGTTTACATAACTATTGGCAGTTTACTATGACATTTTGAGACTCGGTTAAGTGATGAGGATGTCACCTCACTTTCCAGATTTTCACATTACGCCAAAGAGATAATTTTAAGACAAGTCAGATTTAACATGCATCTGAGCCTCCACTCGTCGAATCTTTAGTGGAACCCGGACTCGAACACATGGTTTGACAGAAATAGTGCCGGTACGAGTTTGCATCTATAACAATATGGCTAACGTGATCACACTCAGAATTAAAAATCGAATAAGAATGTTATATTCTTAATTCTCTCTGATATGGTATATACATGAATGTTTTTAAAAATGTTATAATGACATTTTTAACACTTATTTTGTATGTATACAAGTAAAATAAATTTGTGGTCTTTTATTTTAAAAGATTACAATATGGAATTGCATCACACACAACTACTACACAAATTAAAAATGAACTTGCCTACTCCCAATTTTTAAGTGGACCTTTTTCAATTTTGTAAGAAAGTACTTTTTTATCAAACAATGTGTAATTAATTCTTTGGTGTCGTAAAATTTCTTGTGCTTAATATGAATATACCTTACATAAAGGAGAATTTAATTGAAAACGGTTTTTGTCACTAAGAGGATTTAAATGCAATCTCCTGATATATATTTTTTTCTTTTGAAATTTAATTGGAATCGTGTCTAAAAAATGGTCTACGTATTGCATTAAAAGTAGTGTAAGTATTTAAAAATATTGCAATCATTTTATGTTAGCTTGTTAAACGGGTAAAAATTATAGTAAAAAAAAAGAACTCCACTTTGATCTATTGAAAGTTTTTCGTAGACTACCATGCAGTAGAACCTTTGCTGTTTTTAAGTATATGAATACGGTTCTTTTTAGTAGAATGAAATTAAAATAAAGAGTGATATTTCGAAATATTAAATAAAACCGTATAATATATTTATCTTCTTTATACATATATAATCTCTTTAATATTTTTATATATATTTTTGATCTGAAAAATGTAGTTTTAATGTTTTTATTCTTTTTAAACTACTACCATGCAAACATTTTTCAGATGAAACGGAGTATAACAAAAGTTTAACAATTTTAAAGCAATACCCAAAAGGATTGCTCCTGTTAAAAAAGAAATACACACGGAAGCTTTAGTTAAACACAAAGATATATAAGGAAAAAAGAGTATTAAATCATATGAGTTAGGCATTAAAATTGGTAAAAATGAAAAATAGTTTCATTTAAATTTAAGACTCTTTTAAAGCAATAAATCCATTTAAAATTTAATTTTTTCAATTCATGCAGTGCAATTTTTTAAAGCACTCCAATGTAACCAATTTATTTTCATATTTTTAAAGAAACAAAACACATGATACATGTTCGCGCCTTATTTGTTTCTATTTTGTGAGATACACTGTATTTGCTTAGTACTTAATTTGTTTTTACCTTCTATTTAAGTGATGTATGTTATAGTCATAACAGCGGTAACTGTTCTGGCGAATTAGCATCAAGGGACTGTTTATTTCAGGTTCATAACTCTCCTTTACTGTAATTGTAGTGTCTAAAGCTAAGTCTTACATTAGTAGCAACAATTTTGACTTTTTTTTTCACTGTCACTTTGCATAATTAAGCACTAAAAATACTGTTTAATGCCCTTTTAGGAATGGTTATATTGTTAAAATAAATATTAATTTTTGTGTATTTTGTTTAAAAAGATATTTACATTATTAGTAGATTTTATAATTAAAAAAGGTTCATTAAGTATAGTAGGTCTTTTAACTTATTCTTATCAAGATTTACATTTTGGTTTAAGTTTTGATGCTCATTGTAATATATATATTATACCTCTTTTTTAGTGTGTATCAAAAATGTGGATACTTTAGTTTTTATATCCCTTGCTTGTTTTAGTAATGGAGGGCTTATATTCGCAAAATTTTTTGTTTTCTATGCATATAGTAAACCTCACAATTATTAAACAATTTTCGTGAAGCATTTTCCATTTAAGGTAACTATGCTCTGAAACGAAATTTTGAAAAAAAAATGTATAACTAGTGGGTTTTTTTTTTGGAATTTAGTGTCAGTTGATTTATAATTTACATATACAATTGTCATAAGAATATTATTACAATAAAGTTATTTAAATGCAATTTTTTGGCAATAAAGGACAAAATATTGAATATTTTCGAAATATTTCACTTTATGATAAAAAAGTATTTTTATAAGAAATAATATTTTGAAAAAAAAATAACTAAGACATTTAAACTAAGGTAGAACTAAGATTTTTAAAATATATAATTTAAAAGTGGATTCATCCATATTTGATTATACGTGAGTAGAGAAATTGTAACAAAAAAAAAACACTTGCAAATATTTAATTGATCGAAACTCTGAAAATAATGGGAATTTTTAAAAATGCCTTGGTCAGTGACTGTTTAGAAATCCTAGTTATATATAGGTAAAATATTATTAATATGATAGCATTTTACATAAAACAAAAAAAATGTTTTGAAAATAGGTCATTCTTTCTCTCTTTCTTCTTCTTTTTTTTTTTTTTTTTTTTTGCCAAAAAAATTGAATCTAAGTATTTTTTCTTGTAACAATATTCTTAAAACAGTTTGTATGTAAATTCTAATTCAACTGACACTAAAAAATTATTCATTTATACGCTTTCACAAAATCATGATTCCAAACGTAGTCAGTCTCCTTAAATGAGAAAAAAAAGTTTTTGGTGATACTTATGGAAGTTATATTATCTATGCAACAAAGTACACAAGCAAAATACAAACAGATTATACTACTTATTTATATATGTGGTAATGTTTCTTTTATTCTTAATGCCCATATAAGAATATTCTGATTTTACTTTCAAAGAATCAAATATTTATATTAGTCTTACATTTTTTTAAAAATATTCTTCTTTCCAGTACCGTAAAGTAAAAGTCTTCCAAAAATGTTTAAGCCGATGGAAATACACTGGTTTAAATACAATTTATCAATATCAAAGTTTCGATTAAAATATAACCATCGGTTCTATTCATATTTAAATAAATTATCCCCTGCTGCTGCAGTAGTAAATTTTACCATTGTTAGAAGCCGTAAGAGTTAACGTATTTCGAAATTCACATTTATTAGGTTATTGATGACGGTGTAAAACTAGAAAGATGGAAACACCTCAGGCAGTGATTCGATTTCATCTCGCATTCCCCACGCATTCTCCTTCAATAAAATTATAATGGCTCCATATATTATGAAGACAAACACTAAATTCGGAAAATATTGATATACCACCTCCTTTATGCACGTCAAGTTAAATCCTGAATCACCAATTACAATTCTATACTCAAGCAATCCTAAATATTCATTTACTGGAAGACTTTCCCGTCAAATATATAACTAATCTCTCATTAGCTATTCCGCCTTTATCTGGCTTCTCCAAAATGATACTTAGGTTTCCAGAAAATCACCAAGCAATAATATCCTGTTCGCAGACAAAATTAAGGCACGATTCGCTGAAATATGCTGAAGCACGTTATAAGTATCGCATGACCTTCTTCACTCCCTCCAGCCCTTCCATATTCAAAGCAGGATCGCTCTCTCTCTCTCAAATAAAGGGATGGCTTTTAAAAGACGCTTTGTGTATCCGAATATATAATTGTGGCGTAATACAGAATGTAAACCGAAATGCAATTACAGCAGCCTTCATATTGCCTTTCTCCAGAGAATAATGGGAGACAACGTTGATAGCCAGCGTGCATGCATTGTGAGTAAATTGATATTTTGAAAGCATTTTCCTAGCCTCCTCTTCGTAATGAATTTAATTAGGAAGTTGAGGCCTTCGGATCGACGTTTCGATACCCCCCCCCCTTTTAAACAGTGGGCGCTGCTTTATTGTTAAGAGG
The DNA here is from genome assembly GCA_019973975.1 of Trichonephila clavata. NCBI lineage: Eukaryota > Metazoa > Arthropoda > Arachnida > Araneae > Nephilidae > Trichonephila > Trichonephila clavata. The sequence goes on along the minus strand of BMAO01008963.1, from coordinate 97,509 downwards.
AGGGAGAGGGGGCTTAAGTAGCTTAATAATTTGGTTCTGTTAATGGGGATGTCAAGAATGGGCTTGGACATCATGAGTTGTTTTGATCAGCGTTGAAGGGATATTCGTGTAAATTTGACAGACTTGTTAAATTTAGAGTTCTGCGAATCCTTCATTTGATATCGCATTCATGCACATTTCAGACTTCAGTTGAAATGACGTGGTGATGATGAAACTTTTACCATTCAACCGTAGATGAGTTTCGGTAATCCATTAAATTATTTCCGGTTAGAGTAATGTGTCCGATTATTTTAACTGGCTTTATAATAAATTTTATCTATTATTAAGAGCGGTGAAATTTAAAATTGGAGTAATGTGATTTCTAGCTTTGCTCGGTAAATAATGCTTCAGCAATTAGGCGTTGTTTTGTAAATTGTAAATGATGATGTACGGTATGTTTCAGGAAACTCATTACAAAAATAATTTCAATAATTGAGTGATATCAGCGTTAAGTTAGTTATGCATAGGTAGAATATTTCTTGAATAACAGATGCTTCCCAAATTTCACACCATATTGTAATTTCAACACAATTTATCAAAAATACACGAGATACATTGGAACAAAGTTGAAATTGGTTGCCAAATGGTTATATTTACGAGTGTAATAAATAATGTTATGAGAACTATATGGAATTTCATCTCAAATCAAGCAATAGATGAGTTTATAAGGTTTATGCATTTTTGGCATTGTTTTTCTTTTTGCTATTATATTTGTTTGATTTAGCCTTGCAATAAGAAATACGAAAAGACTATTGACTAAATAATCAGGATTCTAAGCCCCAGTCAAGTGAGGAAGACGATACTTTTCAAAACCTAGTTTTAATTATAAGAAATATTACACCTAAAAGATATAACGTGGTTAATAAAGTTTTTTTCAGCTAAAGGTATTGACTTAAACATTTTTGAAAACCATTAATGTAATTTCTTGCACTTCTACACTATGAAGTAAATAAAACCACCCAATCAATTCATTTAAAAAAAATAAAATTGTCTTTCTCGCACTATACTCTCTACAATATTAAAAAAGGGAGGTAAAAAGAATTATCCGCATGGAAAAATTGCTTATGCAAATACCTTACGATATAATATGAAAATTGTTAACTTTTGGTTACCAATAAACGATTAGCAGGAACTCACTCGCTCTGCACTAAGCCATTTTAAATAAATCTTGCTTTTGTTTTGCTTCCCTCTGTGATCATTATCAATTCTCATTTTCAGTATACGTAAAAAATAAATAAATACATAAGTAAATATAAATACAAATGCATTCGGAATATTTTGAACTCTTGTCCGTTCCATAGACCGCCATGGTTATCGAATTATAAACTGATTGCTAACAATTCCAGGTTTCCAATCTTGATTTTGCCGAAAATTGTCAAGTGGAATGAAATGAAAAATTCAGGTAAGTTTATTTACCTGACCAAGACAAGCTTTCTTTTGAGTTATCGCGGAAATTAAAAGATTAAGATAGCAGCTCCAAAGTCTTTCTCAACAGCTCTGTCACAGTCTGATTGGTTTTTGAAACTGTTGTTAGTATATTTAGATCTCGTACTTTCAAAATTAGTTTGAGGCTGTGGAAGACGAATGATCCTATTATGAACTCCTTCATTAATGATATTTTTTCTGTCCATCCATGAACCATGGTACCCCTAAACCCCACCATTGAAAGGGGTTGACACACGTTTAATCTCTCCAGGCTCAAATTACTCACGTCGGTGCGGGGTAGTAGTGGATTATAGAGTTAGATAGCAGCTTATGTGTCATTCTCATTACGTGACTATGGTTCAAAAATATGAGGCTCATTGCCAATACCTTTATGTATCTTTAAAGTCTAGCATTAACAGGTAATCAATAAGTCAATCCAAAAATACAATGAATGTTTCGATTTTCGAAATCTGTATGGTAGTGGGAATTTGGAGAGTAGGGGTAAGATGAGGTGTCTCTCTTAGTTGATTGTGGTTCAAAATTACAGAAATGCTTCAGTTTGTTATTATTCAACCCAATCTATTTTCTTAACTTTTCCTTTACCCAAGAATAAGAATTCTTAACCAGAACTTCGGGTAGTAATTTAGAGGAATCGTGATTTAAAGAAAGGAATATATTTATCTTATTTTTCTATTACAGCTATTTGGATCTTGCACATTAAAGTATGCTACCAACTTTAATAGTATTTTCCCGAAATTCTACATCTTAGTTTAATATTTTCATATCAAATATGTAATAGTGTAGGGTTGGATGTGTACACTGTCGCAACCCCTCCTCCTTTTACGTGGAGTGGAACAATCCACACTGGCGTTATACCGGCCAACAGTGGCCGACACAAGGCACTGCACAGGAAATCACGCAGACGGACGCCAAAAGACGTAATAGAAAGACGTTCTCATCTGGTTTTTAATATATCTTTTAATATTTCATCCTTCATTGTTCAATAAATCATTATCATCCTAAAGTTGTAGTCCTTTTCCCATAATAGTATTACTAAAAAAGAAAGTTTAAGGTTAGTGAGCGAGTTTTACCTAATTTGTCTACTTCCTTATGGATTATGATGAGAATAAAATTTTTGCTTACCTTATCTAGGGCGTAAGTTCATGGTGGGTTTCGTAGTGGAAATTAATCATACAGTCTGAAGCGAAATAAACCGAAAAACACATTATTGCTCATGTTATGACATGGAAAAGTGAGCGAAACACTTGCAGATTAATTGTAGAGCAGCTTACTTCTCACAAGAAGTTGTCTAGTCTACAGCTTTATAGTTCTTGTAGTCTATCCAACTCCTTCCAGTTCTCTTGGAAGTTCAACAGTCTGCAAAGTTCTACAGTTCCTTTTTCCGGATACCGATCCGTCTCCCGTAGGAAAAACGTATTATTTGTAGCTCGCGGGACTTCCCATTTACTTTGAAAAACTGTACCAAGAAGTATTTATTCCGAAGTATATTTAATGAACAAAATATTTCTTCAAATTTATTGTACGAATTCATTAAATATATTCAGATATTTGAAATAATACTGGTCTTAACTGCTACAGTAAAAATCACCTTCTTATTTAATTTTGTAATGTACTTTGCGGTTTATAATAAATTATTTACATTGTTCTTCAGTTGCTTTCATCTATCTTTAATTTATAAATAAGTCATGGAGCCCTTGAGTTTCTCTCTTATTGATCTTTATCCTTAAAAATATACATAAAAAGATTAAGATCCCCACATTTAAAGGAATGATTAAAAGCAACGCATTCCATAAATAGTTTTAGCCCCATATTTATTAAATAAATAGTTTGACAGAATATAAACAAACACAATAATAATCGCTTTAATTCCAGAAAGTCTCACACAAAAAAATACATGATTAATATGATAATATGTAAATCCTATTGGAGATTCTCTAGTTAAAATCAAGGTTACACATCTTTTCGTTATTATTTTGAAATATACAGGAATTATTAACTGAGAACACGTATTACACAGAAGAGTTATTTAATACAGAAATTTCAAAAGAAAGAAAAACATTCTTAACAATGCGTTTCTTAATAAAATATAATTTAAAACAATAAAAGTAAATCCCATAATATAATATTCTAGCACCTTACACCATACTGCTTTCAAATCCCAAAAATAAATATTAATTTTCCATAAATTCATCTCCAAATACAAGTGTAATTTTTTTCTAAGAGTTTCAATAACCATATGTTCCACTGACATAACAGCTATACCATTTCAACTGCTCAATGACTGGGGCTGAGTGCTTTTAATAAAGCTTAAGAAACTAGACAGGAATGAATCCAGATTTTAATTAAAACGCTGCTTGTTTCCAGAACTGTCACTGCATATTGCAATTAAATTTCCTTTTAGCATATTTGCCGTAAGCAGTTTATTAATTAATGTACTTACTGGGATGATAATGAGTTAATTAAATTATTCTTTTGTAGTCATTTATTTCGAAGGAAAGGAGTTATAGACAATTTTCCTCACAACTTCTATCTTTTGTTCTGATTCTCATTAAGAGAATCATTTCATTAAGTTTGATTTGAATTCCATGGATGAATAAAGCTACAACTAGGCTTAGCTATTTTTTTTCATTTGTTCTTCAATTCATATAAATTAGTTGAATCAATAACTTTGATTAGATTTTTTTTTTATCCTTGTAATAGAAAAATTATTTTTCTTGAATAATTTAATCCATCTCTAGAGTGAAATATCGTGAAATTTGTAAAGTTAAATAATTAAATTATATGAAACTAAATTACATAGCGTGTATGTTGCTACATTTTGCAAAAATTATGTATTATACTTAATTTTAAGTGTTTAAATTAACAAATAAGAAAAGCACAAACTTCGTATAATGGTATGAGAAATATTTAATTGATTTTATACCTTTTTTAAGGAATAAAGTTTTATTAAAAAAAGGAATAATAATCGTGATATAATCAATTTTAATTTCGAAAGTCATTTAATCTAGCAGACTGATGTTAAAATTTAAATATGAAAAAGAGGGATTGCATATACAATTTATTAAAATTAAGACATTTAAAAGTCAATTGCAATATACCTTACATTTTTAGTATTATAATTTATCATTAAAATTATACATTGCATTTCCTTTACCTTAAAATAATAAAAATATTTAATGACATAAAATTCTAGATTTACATTTTTTGAATAATAAATTGTTATGGATTCAAGAAAATAAATTAAGTTTATACAAAGTGTTTAAATAAATATAATAAGATATTTGAGTGCTTAGGACGCGGTTGCCAAATTTTTTGACCTTACGGACCAGTAAATTCATAATTCTAATCCCGCGGATATAGGATAGGATTTCTTAAGTGTTAAATATATTTATAAGAAAATCGTGATCTAAGAATGCATAAAATGTACCTAGTCAATAAAACGAAACTATTAATTTTAACCAAATTATAAAAGCTTTATTAATAAACCATAATACAATAAACAAAAACTGTAAAAAGAAAACAATGAAAAAATGGTTCAAGTATATCAAACTTCTGGCATTATATTCATATGAAGTAGCGTTATTCTATGAAGTAGCGTTTTTCTAACTTTTCACGTATTGTAATGAATTAAATTATGTTTCAATGTATCTTAAAACATAAGTTAACGTGATGAGTAAATATATTCCATATTTTTCTGGGGATCAGCGAAATTTTCCCGCAGACCACCACTTTGGCGACCTCTGGCTTATGATGTAACAGATATTTGGCAACAGGGCTATTATTTCTGATTGAAAAAAAAATGTGCTGTAACTAAAATCTCTCAACGTAAAAGAAAATGAATCTAAAAAACCAAAAAAAACAATAACTAAATTGCTCAAAAATATTAAATCTATAATTCTGATAAATCATTACATCCCCAAAGAAAGTGCAATACTGCTTTCGAAAATTCCAAATGAAGTTTTTTGAGGGTAGATAGCTCAGTACAGCAATATACATGCAATTTATTCCAATATTCAATTTATACGCATTTGACTATATATATATAGAGAGAGAGAGAGAATAATTTAATTTGTTCAAATTCAGTAAATTTCGAAAAAAAAATCATCCCTATTTTTTTTAACCTTATTTGCTTAAGAGTTTAGTGTTTTAGAGTTTCTTTGCAAACATGGATAAAAATAGCTCCTGAATTTCTGCCAATAGCTCCGGAATTTCTGATATTACAGAACATTTACAAATCAAGATTGTAATCATAGAAAACCTGAAAAGTAAGTGAAATACAGAGAAAATCATTTAACACGAAAATGGAGTGATTGAAATATATTTTTCATGTTAAAAGAATTTCGCATTGAAGGATATTGCACACATAAAATATTCAACAAAATTAAATTTATTAGAGTACATTTAATTTGCCTTCAACACCATCTAATAAATTAATCAATAAATCTTCATTTGCGTCAATTGAGAGTAAATATTTTCGAAACAATTGCTTCAAGTATAAAAAGTACATGTTTTGTATAATCCCTTGATCACAAGGCTACGAGACACTTGTTGCATTCGGAGGCAGAAAACCTTATAGCTTTCATTACAACGTTGAAATGAGTCGGACAATTATCAATTAATTATTGCAACCTTACGTTTTTCTCATAAAAATCGCTCATTTTAATTTATGATCTGAATTCCAAAACCAGCTGATGGACTGAGGAGACATACAAGAAAGCAAACTCTACTACACTATTTTCACGAATCTTAGACCTTACGAGATCCAGTGGAAAGGGATAAACAGGCGATGCTACTAAGTATCTAATAGCTAGATGTGAAAATATTCTTTTTTTGTAAATACCATAGTTATTTGCGTTAAGTATTTGTACACCTTCGAAGAAAATTTTTTGAGAAACTGTAATATTTAGTATTAAAATATTTTTTACTGATAAAATATAACTCCAAACTAAGAAAAATACATTTAATATTTTACTTATAGCACAAAAAAAATTTTTAGGGAGGAAAAAAAAGTTAAAATATTAATTAAATTGATTATTAGAATAACGCACATTACTCAAACGTAAACAAAAATATTACTTTTCTGTAAATTTCATGTTGATCATCATAATAATTTTTAGGGCTGGTACTATTTTTCTTATGATAATCGAAATATTACAATTTTTATCAAGGTTCGAGTAAAAGAGCATTGAAAAATCACTAAAAAATTACTACGAGACATGATATACACCTTAGTTACTAAAAACATATCAACTTTGTAATCATGGAAATGGTAGGCGTTCTTTAAATCTATAAAATAAATGTATTTGTAAAATTTAAAATAATTTGGTTCACAACTTTTTCTGATATTTACGTTGTCAGATGCCAATACGTTAAAAAAATACATTTTGAGATAAATCAGAAATAAACTTTGAACTGCAATTTTTAATATCAAACCCAATCAGATATACTTAAAATGCCCCTGATTTATAAATAACAACATCTTTCCTCTCTAAAACATTGATTTCCCCCCCCCTTGTAGCTCTTAAAACTTTTTCTATCTTACTTTACATTAGGTGTTGAATGACATTCTCTGCATCGTTAATTCTATTAACGTCAAGATGTTTGTATGATTTTAAAGTAAAATAACCAGAACTTATATTAAGTTTTCTAAAAATGTCAACACAACCCTTGTACCCCTGATTTAAATTGTATAACGGCATCCAATGCACCAAATTTTAAACTTTTTAGGCACACTTTAACTTCTTTTGGTACTTTCTGCCATATAATGCCATTAAAACACTCATTTGAGTTATACGTTTTGCCATGCAGGCATTTAGTAAGTAGTTCTTAGATGCATAATTCTAAATATGTAGGCTAATATTTCATTGGATAAACCTTTATATTTTTCTTTTGGCTTTTTGCCACAAGATAGTGCTCGCTGGTAGTAGCACCAACTATCTTTTCCGATGAAACGCTGTGCGTGCATCGGTTTCTCGACATTTAATAAGCAATGAAACAGGGCCGCAATAACATTTTGTTGAAGACCGGAAAGGTTTCCAACATTGCTACGATCAACAATCCCATAATAGTTTCGCAATCAAGCCGTAAGAGTCGGTGAGTTTGCCTTTACCAGGCAGATTTTTATTTTTTGACTTTTGTTTCCACAATCTCGCACCTATATACTCTATTATGAACATGACCGATGTATTCATATTTTGTGACGCTATCTTTCCCATAAGTATATTTGACACTGATAAAGCCCTTAGAATCCCCGTCACCATAACAGTGTGCATGTTTGCGGCCTCGTTTCACAATAGAATGGTTAAAGATTACAGTAGTACCAACAGTTTCCATTCGTAATGCAAAACCTTAAAAAATTGCTATGGCATATGTGATCTGCTGCAAAAGTTTCCGACTCAATGCTTTTAAGCATTTTAGAAATCATTCTGCGGGTGGAACAATATGACGAAATAATTTCAATGCCCCATACTTTACCAGTGTCAACTGATGAAGCTGCGACACACACATTCATGGAAGTGTAACCCCTACGCTGCCACGTTCTATCAACTGAAACACCAGATTCAACTATTTTATTTTTAGAAGGATGTAGATCTAACAGTTCAGAATCTACATTTGCATTGATAGTTCACTAACTTCTGAAATCACAGACATGAGTTTGCTCTCATGATTAGTGTACACAGTTTTACTGAGCCTGGGGTAAATTTAACGTACCACATAATTTAAACCCACCAGAAAAACCTTTACTAATTTGTCTCATACCATAAAAAAATCTTGTATTCATTTCAGGATAGCTTAAAGTTTGCTTTGAACTAGAAACCCCTGGGGAAAATATACAATGTTAGACCTAATAACAAAATTTGAGTACAAACCATATCTAAAATCCTCAGAAAGCAGTAAAACTTCTTGGTAACATCTTGGGCAATAAAGTTGTAAAATTTTTTAAAGGACTTCTATGTCCATAATTATGTTACTGATATGTGGTTTACTTTCATTTTCTGCTATTTCTTCATCAAAAAAGCATGCATTTTAATTTTCGAGGAACTAGCATTGGTAGATGTTGAGCTGCAATTTTTGAAATTTTTAGTACTATATCCATTCACACGAAATTGACACTTTCTATTTGCACTTATTCTACGTTTAGTTTTACCATTTTTTGAACAAAAATTAATGTTTTCAGCAGTAAAAAAGGATTAAACAGAAACTTATAAAGAGCTGCGCAAATGGCAAGCAAATGTAAAACAAACAATAACACTCTCTTTTCCTGCCAGATTTTGGATAAAAATATTAGTAAAAACCTGTTGCCAATTATATTTTTGGAGATTCTGAAAACTCAAATTCATATTTAAAGTTATATAAATTTCCTACTATTGCATATTTAAACCAAACTTTGAAAAATAAAATGTAAACAAACATTTTTTTCAACTTCCGGAATGCAGACTTCTAACTTCCGGTTTCAAAAAGTAACTACCGAGTAAAATTCAAATCCCCATATAACTTAGGTTCTAAATAAGATAGAGACAAAATTTAAGCACCATTTAAAGAAAAAGCTCAAATTTTAAAATACATCAAATTCAAAAATCGGAAATTTTGGCGAAAATGACATTTTGAAGGTGTACCGATATCTTAATTTTACGATTAAAAATTGAGTAAAAAGTAAATTTACCAAAGCTGTTTGACGCATCTCGCTGCCTATAATATAAGTAAACCTAGAATTACTACGTTACCGTCTTAACCCTCTGGGTGGTTTGAGGCTCTAATTGAAACTCATTCAAAAGCGGTCTACTTTTTCAAAGCTGGCGGTAGCGAAACGGTTCCTGTGTACTTTTGCGAACCGCTTCGAAAATGCACCACAGTTTTATGCCTTCCCCCCTTTAAGATACGGGAGGTCTACAAGCGCTTTTGTTGGGACGATTTATTGCTTTTTCGGTTTCTGTGTTGTTGGAAAAGGG
>BMAO01008963.1:64483-86183 GCA_019973975.1 Trichonephila clavata | reverse complement strand
AACTAGCATTTAGAATACCAAATTATTTTTCGTAAAACAATTTTTTTATCTTTTGTATCCATCCAATATCTTAATACTCTTTTAGCCAAATTATGATGTCTTTTTCTCTGGTTTATGATTAATTTGTGATAAATATGATGTTACAAATGAAATATCAGGGCGAGTTCTATTAGCTAAATACAAAAGTTCACCATTTAATTCCTGATACATAGTAATGTCAATAAATCCATTTGTAGAAGAAAAACTTTTATCTTCCTCTTTCACAATTGAAGTCTTAACACTTTTACAGTTTTCTAAATTATATTTAATCAATAATGAATTAATATATTCACACTGAGATAAATAAACACCATTTTCATGTTTTTCAATTTCCATACCTAAAAACTTATCAGTTTTGTTTTCAACCACTTCAAATACATTTTTAATCTTATTTATAATATCTTCATACATTTATCATTGTTACAAAAAATAGATAAAATCATCTACATACATACATAATATAAGAACACCTTGTGTGATTATCAGTATTAATAAATACAGAATTATCAGAAACTAATTGTTTTAAATCAAATTTTTCTAATTCACACTTTAATTTCACATACCAGTTTCTACCTGTGTAGCAAACCATAAATACTCTTTTTCAATTTACAAAATTTGCATCTTCAATTAATTTCTCATAACTAGGTGGAGGTAACACATACACAGTCTCCTCTAAATCATTATATAAGTAAGCAGTTTTTACATCAAAGAAATTAACATTTAATTATAATTTAGCTGCCAGTGCAATTAACAATCGAAAAGATTCAATATTTACAACTGGTGAATATGACTCTGAATAATCTACATTTTTTAATTTGAATAAAACCAGCTGCTACAAGCCTTGCTTTGTATTTAAAATTTTTCCCAGCATCATCTTGTTTTAAACTATACACCTACTTAGTTTTTATCAATTTTGATTTTGCAGGTTTTTGTACTACTTCCCATACATTATGTTTATCTAACGAATCTAATTCATTCTTCATTGCTAATTTCCAATTAGCACTATTTTTTGCCTCAAAATAAGAGTTCGGTACATTATGCGTTAAATGAACTGACATCTGTTTGGATTTTAGTCTTTCCGATCTTCTAACAGGGATTTGATTTTGTACATCATTCAATTCAAGTACCGGGAGTTCGATTCTGCCTATCTGTTGGGATGGTGTAGTGTGAAGGGGAATTGAGTTATCGTTCTCAATTGCTACTGGCTCATTATTCATTTCAAAATTAGACAATACTCTATTTTCTGAATTTTGATTAATTTCATTTATTTCGGAAGAGATTTCAAAATACGAGTCAATATCCCATGTTTCATTTTCAATTTCACCTAAATAACTACTACCCCTTAAAGATTCATTGAACTTAACTGATCTCTCCTCAATTAATTTTGATTTTTAATATCATAAATTTGATATCCCCTCCTTTCTCTAGCATATCCTAGCCCAATTCTCCGTCTTCCTGGAACTTCAAATTTATTTCTCAATACTTTCGGAACGTGAAAATAGGCCACACAGCCAAATTTTTGAGATAATTTAATTTCTGTTTATTACCTGTCCAAATTTCTAATGGGATTTTTGCTTTACCTTTTCGTGGTGTTACATTAGATACCTGAGTACTACAATTAATAGCTTCGGCCCAAAATTTTAAAGGAAGCTTACTTTCATATGGTAAAGGTCTAGCTCTTTCTAAAAGAACACGGTTCGCTCTTTCTGCTTTACCATTACTTTCACTGTTGTATGGAATAGTTTTTTCATGAAATATTCCTGAATTAACAAGGAAAGTATCTAGTTGCTCATTTACAAATTCTAAACCATGATCAGTTCTCATCTTTTTAATCCTTTTATCAGTTAAATTTTCATATTTAGATTTAAATTGAGAAAAAATATCAAACACTTCATATTTATTTTTTAAAGAAATAAGTAAAGTACATGCCAGAAAAATCATCAACATTTACCATAAAATATTTTGCACCACCATATGATTCGATATTAATTGGACCACACAGGTCGGCATGGTCAAGAATTTGTGAACTCTGATTTATTTCAATACTATGATGAGTTTTTCTGGTTACTTTACTTATATCACAAGTTTCACATCTGAAATTGTTTACATCATCAATATCAATATAATCTTTCATTTTAAGCATATATTTACAATTTAAATGACATAACCTGTAATGCCAAATTTCATAATTATTAGTAGATTGGTCAGAAAAATAACACTCAGAATTATACACAGGTTCTAATTTTATTTCTAATCTACCATTATTTTTAAATGCTTTTGTTATTAACTTATTATTTTTATCATATATCAATACACAATTATTATCTGATTTAATCTTACAACCTTTATCCATTAAACATGTTACAGACAGTAAATTACACCTTAATTGAGGAACATAACTGACATTAGTAATTGTCAATAGAATTACAATGCTTTGTACTCGCAGTTTTAGCTAAAACTTTTCCGGTTCCTTGACTTACAATTTTGGAATCTTTATCTGCTAAATAAATGTCCATAATTTCGGGACTTATTTGCTGAAACCATGCAGGGTCTTTGGCCATATGACAGGATGCTCCACTGTCCAGGATCCAAGTGTTATCACAGAATTTTTCTTCGCGGTTCGAAGCTGCGAAAACTGAATTTTGAAGAAGTACCTGGATTTCTTGATGGATTAGTCTTTGGGTCGTTTTTATTGTTTGGCATGTTTTTATTTTTGTAAAAACAATCCTTTACAAGGTGAGTTTTCCTTCTGCAAATATAGCAAAGCCTCGCCTGTGTTTCATTTTCTTTCTAGAATAAAATGCTGCAGCATTAATTCCTTCCATACGATTTTTAGATGGTAGGGTTTGACGGATGCTTCTTCTTCCCGTAGAATTTGGAGGATTTCATCCATAGATTTCTCTCGTTAGGTCTTCAAAATTTCCCTCTGACGAGTAAATTTTTCTGTCAGTCCTCGAACTGTATAATACACCAATTCCCTCTGTAAGACATCTAAGCCGAGGGAGTGACACTTAGTCGAGATGCCCCTTGCTCTTGCAATGTAATCCACCGCGTTATCTATTTTGTTCATAATCAGGTTTTTGAGTTCATTGCCCGCGTCGATTTTGCAGTCCTCCACACGTCCGAATAAGTCCCTCTAATTTTTTCCCACAGCACTTTGGCGTTGTCCTCTGCCGCAAACTGTAGCGCCTGATCGTCGGCAAGGGATAGCTTTATATACGAGACGGCGTCAGCATTTATTTGTTCCAATCGGAATCCTCCTTACGGCTAAGGTCTTCGGGTTTTTCGTTGGTAACCATAGTATCCAATCTCTTCAGGCTCAAAGCAGCCTTCATCTTAAGACCCATATTAAATAATTCGTCCCATTTAAATTGGGGACAGTTATCTTATCCATTTTTGGCAAAAAGTTCACACAGTTCACAGTTCACCAACCACGCTCTGCTACCATTTGTTGTTCTTTTTGTAAAATATAATTCTTCAGACCTCTTCTGGACAGCACAGTTTATTACGGACAATTAAATAAAACGATTATGAATACTGCACACATCATAAAGAAAGTTCATAGCACACAGCGTATAAATCGTGTGGTCCCCGTAGAAGAAGTGCGTTGGAGGAAGCGGGGAAAACGCGTGGGCGTATCACACAGCTATTCTTACGCCAGAAAAAATAGTTCGCTCGCTTCAACCCAACAAAAACAAAAAGTAGAAAATAAAGAACGTAACAAGAAATAACGTAATAAAAAAAAACAACATGAAGATCGAATCTATAAAAAGATGTAAAAATGAAATACAAAAAAAGAACCCAGCTAGTCAAAAAGCAATTTCGGACTTAGGACCGAATAAGTGGGGTTAAACTAGTTTGAAGGCGCCAACCTTCCCCCTTTGCAACTCGGTAGGAAAAACCAAAATAAAATAAATAGAAATTCAATGTATAAAAATTAAAAATTTCAAAAAATCTCACTGAAAGTATGAAAAAACGACCGACTATGATTCAGCAAAAAATTCTACTAAAATGTTTATGCAGAAAATTACTAAAAGAACTACCTAATAAAATGATTCTTCATAAGTTCTGCTCACAGATCTTTTTCCAAGATATATATGTTGTTGTTGCTTATGCCACCTGTCTGACGTAGTCAGATCGAGGCCCATGAATTTCATCATGGCAACGGGCTAGAGATACGTCTGTCATTAGCCTAAGCTTTGAGTCTATGAAGGTGACAGCACAATTTTGCTCACGATGGATGGCGACACCATTCGGACCCACAGATTTAATGAGCACGTACTCCGTTTTGTACTCGACGAGTATTTTGTGGCATCGGGCATCCAACCCAGGCCTTCCGGTCTGGGGTCCGATTCTCTAACCACTAGGCTACCCACGGCCCCAAGATATATATATATAACTGTGTACGGTTATGTGTGCAAGTGTGCGAATGCATACATTTGTCTGTGTTTCTGTATGTGAATGTGTGTAGAAATAAATTAATAGAATTAATAATACAAATATGTCGATTTTCAAGCTAGAACTTTTGTATTATTTCCGCATTGTTTTAAAGGAATTTGTGGAACTTTCATGAATACATTCCTTAATTCTTACATTAAAATAAATCCATTGAAATTCTAGTTCTGTGTTGGAACTTTTGCATTAAAATTTCAAATTTTCTCTTTTAACGACTGAAAACTATTTTCATAGTTTCAAAGTTCAGCTTCTGCAATTGCACATGCAATAAAGTAAAAGAGCGCAATTAAACCTCATAGGCGGCAATATTACTTTCATTTAGTATTGGTAAAGGATTTCAGTCCACTCTTTTATAGCTCATGAAATTCGACTAAGTATTAAACAGACTAAGTTCAGAGAATTTTGTTATTAACGTATTTTTAAGCTATATGGATGAACATTTTCTGAGTTCTTAGGACATTAAAGTTGATCAGAATGCAATAGATATTTAGGTGTAGTAAAAATTGTTTTAAAAATAGACAAAAAAAATATTTTTCTCTGCAATTGAATGTCGAGAAATTTTTTTCTTTAACGAATAGGTAACTAACTTTAGAGATAACTATCACAATATCTTTTCATTTTCACTAAGAAAAGTTTGCGCATTTATTCGAAAAATCTAAGTTAAAATTTTACATACATAAAAATCTAAAAACAGTTTTTTTTAATTTTGTTTTAAATTTTAAAATATACATATAGAGTGTAGTATGTACAGTTTTTCATAGTTTTAAATTCTTCTATATTCTTTTCTACATTCAATATCATACATTTTTATACATGTACACTACAATGTACAGCATGTATGCAGACACACACCAAACTATGCATCTATGTTATGTATAAATTTGTCGTCTCAAATACCTTCAATTTATTTCCAACATATGCACATTCATAAATATACATAAAATACACCACTCTAAACATCTCCACACAACTATGCATCTAATTTATTCACAATCTAATATAGCAACAAAAACACATATTCATTGTATTTAACTGTCATTTATGCGTGAAAAAATATGTGTGTGTGTGCATAAAACAAATCAAAAGAATGATTGTTAGTCTATATGTTCTAGAAATGAGAAGAAACTACAATTCTGAAATAGAAAACACATAGCATGACACCTTATATATCAAGAAATAAGTTAATAATTCAAAATAAACAAATGTGGAAAAGAAAAATATCGAGTCAAAAATGGCATTTATTTTGCAAAAGAACGATATTTTGAATACCTGAATAACTGATAAACTTAAGCAAACTGAAAAATAGTAATTTTAAGAAAGTCTTATGAAGGGACTATTCAATTGCCCAAGTCGTAGTAAAGTCGTTATAGGAAAGTTACACTATTGTATATAATGAGAACAAATTTTTCTTGATTTGAATTTTAACGGCTCCATAGATAGGTTTGTAAAATATTTTTTTAATTTCGTCTTTTAATACTGTTGCTGTATAGCAATTTTAAGGACTTCCCTTTATTGAATTATTGTACATGTTATGAAACTCAGACACCAATGCAATGCAAAATTACTCACAATATAAAAACTATCGTATTTCTCAACTGTTATGAAATTAATTTAAAAATAGTTATTAATTAATTTTGTTTCATAAAATATAATATATGAAAAATATCAAAAGGTGTCTAGTAACTCTCCTCAATTGAAAGTGGAGAAAAAGCTTCTATATCTCGATATTTAACATTTTCCCCCTTAGTAACTGAAATTACTCAGAAAATTACCTATACATAGAAATTACTTAAAAATGTTCAGAGAGAAAATAATTCACACTTTCATTTCATTAGTAATAATCAAGTGAATACATTTTAATAGGGGTGTTGATTTTGCATGAAGAGCTGAAAATATAAATATTTTTGAAATAGATATAACTCTTTGTAATTAAAATTAAATAAATCGATTCTTTTACACATTATTTACAAATGAATGATGTTTCAAAAGAGTGAAAAATGTTTAAAATACAATCAAAATTTGAAAAAATAAGCATATGAGAATAAGAAACATTTTTGTAATAAATATTAAGTAAATTTTACGTTGCGCATGCTATTTTCTGAAATTATAGCCTTTGATGTACGAAACTTTATTGAATTATAATATGTATCACCCTCTTGAAACCATACCTAGTTTTTGTGTTTTATCTTTTGTATTTTAAAATATTTGAAAAATATTGAAATTAAAAAAAAAATTATATGTAATTTTTTTTATTCTTTAAAAAATATAATTTATTGTTCTACTTATATAAACATATCTACAGTGTAATAAGGATGTATTAAACTTTGTAAATCAACTTATTGCTAGTAAATAGAGCTACTATTTTATAAAATATCATGCGCAAGTAAAACTTAAATAATATTTCATGCAGAAATGGGTTTTTTTATTTTCATATGCTTAAAATTTTTAAAATCATTATTATATTTTAAACATTTTTGAACCCTCATTTCTTTATAAATAATGTGCAAAAGAATCGATTTATTTAATTTTAACCTCAAATTGCATCTAATTGAAAATTGTTTATATTTCCAGCTCTCAGATAAAGTTAATACATCTGAGATCCCTATGTTAATGGAAAAGTAAGAACATTCATAACTTACTGCATTCTTTCAAACCTCAAAATTTTGCTATAAGAATGAAATATTGAAAATCATCATGATACAGCATATTTTTACAGTACATCCCACTTCCAAAATTGGCTTTAATATTCTTTTGTTTGATAGTTTAATTTTTTTAAGGAGGATATATCCGTTTTAGAGAACAGAATACTGTTTACATAGACGTTATAAAATAAAAAAAGAGACAAATTATGGAAAATAACTTTAATTTGGGATTTATAAGGGAAAAAAACACAATTTATATTTGAAAATGCTTTTAACAAGTAAAAAAATGAAATCTTCAAATTACATTTTTTACAAGAGATGAAAATTCTGTATAAACAAGTTTCATAGAACTGTGAGGCATTCGTTGAAGAAAGTAAACATAATTATAAAAAGAAAAATTCAATCGCAACATGAAACCTTGGAATCTAAGATAGCTATTAAAATTCATTTTCTACATACCGTTGTCATTGTTAATACTTAGCATACTTAAATGAGAAATTTTGAGGAATCTATTACCCCTTTCAAAAGAATTTATAATTGCCTCGAATGTTGTATACACCGCTCAGATTCAATTACGCCATATCTCTGGCTTTCACCCTCTACCAGGAGTGGAGAAGGTAAACAGTGCTGTTTGTAAAACGATACCTCCAAGAGTGGTTGGAACAAGCTGTATTGAATTTGATTAGCTTGTCCTGGATTGTAAGCCAGGGATTTGCAAATTGGACCAGCACAACGGGCGAACTGAATTAAGTGCTTTATAATTCAGCATTATTAAGATGCAACTTGAGTAGGTATTCTTGCTTTGGAAGAAAATTTTCCTAATTTGTGTATCGTCGCAGTATTTTCAGTTGTGAAGGAAGAGTGAGTGCGTTATTAAGGAAAAATTGGCTTGTCTATAATGTTTTTAATGAGAGGTAGAAGGAGCGGAATATGAAATACTTCGGTTGTTGCTTAGCTAATTACTTAAACAAGAAGCTTATTCTCGATAGAGTTTTTTTTTCTTGTTTTTCTCAGGTAATCAGGTTTTATGTTTTTGATTTTGTTTTCTTGAGAATGATCAAAGGGAATAAAGGTCGTTTATTAATTTAAAAAGGTAAAGAGTAAGAAAATAAAGGGATTAAGTTAAAATATTGCTTAAGTTTAATGCTTTAGATTAATTTAAATTCATAGAAAATAAAATATATGAGACAGTAAAAACATTACTTAAAAATTATTAAATAATAGCTCCGTTCAATATACATATAGGTACATGACTGCATAATACTTATGTTTAAATTATTTTACGAAGAAGCACCGCATATTTGATGTTATATAATAGCTGAAGACACAGTTAAAAATCTTTCTGAGAAACAAATATATTAAAAATTTATAAGTTAATTGTCCAAAAGCTAAAACAAAGAGTTTATAAAATTCTTCATATAGTAGCATAGGATGCAAATATTTTTAAATTTTATTCTCATTTAAATAACACTAGCTACAACTGATGTGCATCAATTATCTTTGATTAATTGTGGAAAAAGTAAAAAACTTTTCATAAGACATACATATTTACTTATTTTATGAACAATATTTAATGCAGAAAAACATATGATATTTAACATTTAAAATGACATTTTTTTAAAATTTTGCTTGTAGCTTGTTTATCATATTCTAGAATCCCATTATTTAATGCAAGTTCGCGGGTACTTTCTAATCATGTTATTGAAAAACTAATAATTGTTTTCATCCAAGTTGACTATAAGTGAAGTGTTTTTTATATTCATTATATTTAAATATATACATATACATATAGAAGTGTATAGTAACAAATATTCATATAATAATGTATCGATGCAATATATTTTTTTAAATATTCTTTGAGTACTTTAATTAAATCCAATCCTTAACAACTTATATTAAGAAACAATTAAGAATTGGACAAAGAGAATTAAGAATAATATATTTAATTTGCTTAGATAAAAGCCATTGAGATTTCCATTATTGAAATTTTATTTGAGCATTCATGCCTTTCAATTTTTTATGTCTATTGTAATGTTATTTTAATTGTAAATTTTACTTTTTTCTCTTCACTTTTTTAATGATTTCTATCATAATTATTTTACTGTATTTGGTTGGGTGTGATTTACATACATATATACAATTTACTTTTGGTCAGAAATAACGTTATTTGATTGCAATTTCACTACATTATAACAGATAATACTTCAAAACAGGAAACATATAGTACATAACAAAAGGAATTACTGAAGTTGAAGTCATACACAGCCAAATGAGATACAAATTATATCTAAATGAACTTCAATAACATCTTAATTAAATCAATAAAACCAAATCAAAAACATAACTAAGTAGAAAGAATTAAAATTAAAAGTAAAATCTTTTAAAAATGTAGGTTACTTAAACTATGCTACATGTTAAGGCGGCATTTTAAAAGCTATTTACAGAATATAAATTTAATATACAAGCGATTTTATTTTTAGTTTTCTTTAGAATGTTGCATTTAAAACACACACACATACACACACACACTATATATATATATATATATTATATATATGTATGAGTTGGCTATTTTTAATACTTTCTGTAAAAAATACCCTTTACATAAACATACAAACAAGAGGAATCTTTATATAAGATTTTCACTGGATAGAAGAATGCCAGTAGAACGTCAAATATGAGTTTCATTAAAAGAAATATCTTCAACATAATACCTTCGGACACGTAATTATTAAACTTAAGCAAACTCTTTCTGTGTGAGAAATCTTATTAACACTATTTTCTTCCTCAATAACCTGTTAGAGAATTCTAACTGCTTGTTTAAAATTTCGCCTCCTTTCACGTCATTATCCAATACATCGGAAAATCTTCCACAAAAGATTTTCTCGCTAATTACAAGATTTCTTTTTAAAAGACTACATTAAAATGTCGAACAAGCAACCCAAAGAATTAATAATTCTTCACGCTCTCTTCATCCTTTTCCAATACAAACGAGTTCCAAGAACACCCACAATGCATAATGAAGTTTCGAGCGAATTTTAACCATCTCATCCCAAAGAATATTCCATTCCATTCCATTCCACAATTTTGCAATCTTTCGGAAAAGAATGGAAAAAAAGAAAGAGATAATAATAAACCAAAACCCATACCACCGAAACAAAAATGGCCCTATGCATTAAACCGCATTGCGGTCTAAAATCGTAAGAGACAAAGGCTCGTGGAAGGTAATAAACTTAATGTTTGCTGTTTCAGGAAGGATTTTAATAGAAAAGAGTTTACAAGCAAAGCTAATTGGGTTTCCTGTTGGGATCCCTAATGCGTAAAATGGCAAAGGGGGTGTGGGTAGGGAATGAGCAAGAGAGAATCTACCATTAGGTAAATGGGGCGAGATCTGGTTTTCGTCAACCAGTTCCATCCCCCCTACAATATCCCCTTTCATAAAAGCGGGAGCGACTACGGAAGCACATGAAGACTTGGTGGGGTGTTTGTCTTGCGGAAGGCATTACCACGGGAAAAGCCTATATTCAGTGACACAGAAATAAAACATCCGCGGGCACTAGAAAATAGCGGTATAGGTTCTGGAGGGCCTTTAATGAAAATATCGTGTTATGGATTGGTAATAGGATAAATTAGTTAAGTTGTTAATTCGATTTTGCGTCCAGATAAAAGTGGATGAGTATTTTTGGCGCTAGGGAGTATTATTAAGGTTTTGGGTGGCATACCCAGAAAATATTTTTGTACAATTGCTATATTGTTACTTTGTTGCATTTTTTCAAATAAATAAATAAATATGTTTGATTAACATTAAAGGTAATAATTATATTTTGAGTTCCCAGTGGAATTCATTCAGTAATAATAATGCAGTTCAGGGTAGTTTTATATAGGAAAATTATCTGCTTCATTTCAAATTTAGTATTCCCTGAAATTAAAACAAAAAAAAAATAGATTGTCAATTGCATAATTATCTTTCGTATTTTATCAAAACACCATACATCTCAATACATTGCGTTAAATATATCTCTTACATTCAGTAATATTCATTGCCAGTGGTACTCGAACGCCTTGGAAGTATGACACAATTTTTGACAACGGTGTAGCATGTCGTCTTAAAAGTTAAAATAGCCAATAATTTAATTCGAATTGAAATTTGTGTCTTAAAATATTTTCATATTTTAAAAATTAATAATCTTTCTCAAAAATGTTTTTAAGGATGGATTTGTATTCAATTAAATTTTATTTACAATTATTTTCATTGACATTGCAATCCCAATGTGCTTGCGTTTGGGATCACAATTCATATACTCATTACAACTGATCTATGCATACATTTATGAAGCAAGATAAGAATAGAGATCAAATAAAGCTAATTAAAATACCCGTACAGTTTGTCACAAAAAAAAAACACATGCATCCAGTAGAAAACAAGCTACTATCACGAAACTTAACATGTATGCAGTACATGAGAAGATAAGTAAATAATTGCAAATTCAGAAAAAAATCAGATTTTTATTTATTAAGAAAATATGACATGAAAAAGGTCACAAATCAGTATGTAGTATAATCCAACTGTGGCAGTTATATAAGCCAAAACAGGGCGTGGCATCGAATCAATGAGGTCATCTAGACCTCCTGGGGAAGATCAATCTTTAATTTTTTCAACTAGGCAGAAAATTCATCAGTATTCCGGGATGGCTACAGTTGCTTTCATGCACGTCCCAGACGTACTCTATTGATGAGAGATCTGGTGATCTGACAGGCCATAGGTGTACGTCATAGCCTTGAAGACATTGTTGAAGAGTCACATAGTATGTAAATGAGCGTAGTCTTGCTCATAATTTGCACTTGGGCGACTTCATAGCATAGGCAGTACAACTGGAATCAAAATGTCGCCCACGTAACAGCGTTTCGTCAAAAAAGGTTGAAGGACAACCAGAGGTGATCGTGTGTCTCAACTAATCGTTCCCCACACTGTCACACTTTGTGTAATTACCGTATATCTCTCTACAACAAAAATTGGATCTGCCTGCCTCTACATGCATATGCGCTGGTCGTCAGCACTAAGACTGAATCGGGATTAATCACTGAAGACCACACGCCTCCAGTAGGTTATACTCCAGATTGTCCGAGGTCGGTAAAAATCCAATAGTCACTGCCTATGATGTGTGGTCAGTGTTAGGCTTCTTAATGGTCCTTAGATCCTTATACCTGCTGCTAGTCGTCTCCGAATGGTTTCCCTTGATAGCACAGGATGTCTGGAAGGTGGCAAATATCGAGGGATCAATTCTAACAACATTGCTCTTGATGTCATAGTAGCTATGCGAGCATCGTGCTTATTTGTGTTAATGGGACGCCCTGGTCTTCACGACGGTAGACTAACCCTTTCGTGAATTCCTTTATTAGATCTGATTTGGGTCCCAAAACCTAACTTTGCAGGAGGCCTTAATAATCCCCATTACGCCACTGCTATTTTTTACGGTGGTAGTCTAGTAACCATGGTCATGAACTCGTGGCTGGCATGTCATGAGATCAAGCCATAACGCCACTAAAGACTCTCCATGTAGAGAGACTGTTGCACGTTAAATCTGTCTAGGCACAAAACACTCCCGTTGACGTGGTTTGGTAGTTTGGAGAAGAGTGTGCCAGCTGAAGGGTAGTCCTCACCACTTGACCATGGTTAAAAATTACGAGGTCGGTTTTCAATAGCTCTCGTGTTGTTTTAGAGTGTAACGAGTAAATAAACATTTCTTCACTTTAATACTTATTAATGAATTTTCGTAAGTTTTAATATATTTAAATTACTTAAGATTTATTTTCAAAAATCATGATAAATACTAAGGAACTCGAGCCAAAATTACTTCACACAGTACATTAAGTTTCATAAACCAACTAACTTTACTGATAAATCAAAAATCTAATTAAACATTTATTATTTTTTGTCCTTGGAAATTTTTAAAGCTTTATGAAAAATTAAAATAAAGCCAAAATAATTTCCAAGATAACCCGTAGATATAAATAACAATGCATAGCGAGAATTATTCTCAGAGTAAGCCTAAAATACCCCAACTCTAAGCAAATCTAAATGCAAATAAGGACACAGGGGTACACTGCAGAGTAACCCATTAACATAAATTACACTCATGGTTTTTTTCTTCGTACTTAATTCTTCTTTCAACTTTAAAAAAAAAAAGTAAAAGTAAAGTTCTTAAATAGCTTTTTTCCCCTTCGAAGCAAAATAAATGAAAAAAGGCATTTAAAAATCCTCTAAAAAAAGGCTTATTTATGTTTTAAAAAAGTGCAAAAAGTCGAAAATCAAATTATAAACTAAAAATAAAATCATAGATATTATCAGGATTATGTCATACAAATTAAGGAGTTTAATCATTCATTATAAATCTTGGATTACTATTTAATGAGCAATTTCTAAAATAAAATATTGTGAACACAAATTATTTCTTAAGGAAATAGACTACAATCATTAATTTAAATTTTTTTTCATACATATTTTTGTCGCCTATGAGACATACCTATAGATAATGGTTGAAGGTGAGACATGTTTATTAGAAACTATAAATCAAGAATTTGTAATATGTCTTTGAATGTGCCTGTTTAAAATGAGTAGCATCGAATTGCAGTAAAACGTTTTTATTTTAAGTAAATAACTTATTTTTAGACAGATGTGTTTGTTTTCTTAAAGAAAAAAATACTGTACTTGAACTTCGTACACATATTTAATGCTATTCCGTTTTATGAAAAACTGAGGTAGAAAAAAAAAGACTTCAATATCATGAATACTTAGTTATTAATTAGCCTAACTAAAATAAGTACTTTTATATGACATGTGGGCAATAGTTATTGCATTAATCTTAAACTATTTTTCAGTCCTGTTTTAGTAGTTCCAGAAAAACTCTACATCAAGGGTCGGCAAACTTTTAGCTGTGGTATGCCAAACCAACCTTCCAATATGATTCAGCGAGCCACACAGTAGGACATTTTTGAAACAACTCGATTACCGTGATAATGCATGCAGTTAGAAAATAGAGGTCAATAATATAGATTTGCAGTTTTATCATACATTAATTTTGCATAATTTAAAGATATTTCTTAACATCAAAATAAACACCCTAAAATTCAATTTTTAATTCAACAAAAATAAGAAAAAAAGTAAATTGTACATATATTAGGTATTTTTAAACAAATTTATTAAAATAAGAAATAGATAACACACAATATAAGTATTTCCCTTTATTATAGTTAATTAAAAAGATAAAAAAAAATTTACTGCGAGCCTAGTGCTTACTCCGCTCTACTTTCAAATCGCAAAATTAGAGGTTAATTTGTGGCTTTCACTTTGACATGATTCTGAGCATTCAGTTATTAAGCAATTTCTTTGAGGACTCGATTTTTTTTCATACGGGGAAAGATTTTTTGCTTATGTAGCACCAAAAGAAGCAGAAAGCAAAGAGAATGCATGCAATTTTCTCTTTTCAAACAATTAAATCTGTCCATAAATGGCTTTAAATAATTTACAAAATAACTGGAAATTCATCTTTAGAATTATCTTTCAGATTTTTTCGTAATTCCGTAAATTTCCATAATTCTGAAGATGATTGTCAAATAAAGTTCATTACAAGTATATCAACTTCACTCCATTTAAAAATTGACAAATTTGTGGAGTAGTGCAGAGTAGCACTGAGAATTGTACCGCATGTCACAAGTGGCAAGCAAGCCATAGGTTGCCGACCCCTGCTTAACATATTAGTAGAAATTGATACGAAATTAGTTTCATAAATAATTTCCGACTCATGACAGACAACTAAAGGAGTTTAATTCAGTTTTATTGAATACTGATTAATTAAATGATATTCTTTTAACAAAAACAAAATGAAAGAAACTTTTCGAAGTCGTGGTAGAAGAGGAAATTAATGCTTTCACTCAGGACCAATAGAAATCCTTTTATTGTCCCAGTTGCCGCCAAAAACATTAAAAATAGTAATTCTTAACATTAAATCAATTAACTAATTGTATATTGATGATGAAATTCCATTAAAATAAAACAATTTTGGGGGGACAATACACTAACATGTAATACACTAACTGAAACAGTATCACCAATGGGCTAAAATGTGACGTCAAAGTCACATGATAGTGATAACCTTGTGTTTCTAAGTAATCGGTTAAAAGCTCATGTGACATCATAGTCACATGATAAAAGCAATCGCGTGTTTCCAACTTTTGGCCTCTGCAGAATCTTCCTCTTAAAAAGTAGATATTTTTCAACAATAATACAGCAAAGTGTACAAAATTTATTTTATTTAAAAAGTATTTGCATAAAGTAATATTATTTTTCTTAATTTTAAAATATTTTTGAAGAATTTTTTTGTTGTAACATTTGAAGATTTTTTTCCCAATAATGAAGTTTGAAATTTTATCTAATTTTTCAAATAGAACAACAAGGACAATTAGTTTAAAATTCGTTTTAAATTCCATGGGGAACCCTTGCTTGACTTTATCGTGTGACTGTCATGAATTGAGCCTATTCAATACTTAGGGAGGGGAGGGGGGCAAAAAAATTTCGGGACTTCAAAACCTACCTATCGGGAAAAGATGCTTTCTGATACATAGGTGAAAGGAAAATACAATTTGAAAAATAAATATATAAGTTTGTTGAAGTTCAGGTATTTGTGCTTTTTTTTTCCAAGTCAAAGTAATTTTTAATAAAGGGAAGCAGTATCTTAACACATTCTAACATTCAGTGCGATGAGAGGATACATACTAAATAGTTACAAGAAAAAACTTCAAGTACATTTAATAACATCTTTAATATTAAATTTCGAGCAAAAATAAAACTTATATTATCAAATTTACTGTGCATGCAATTAAGAGGAAGATGAAAAGGAGTTTGAATCGGACTGATTCGACAGTGTGGGAAAAGAGAGTTGGAGATTGTTGCAATGTACATACTACTACTCATTACACCAGTGCTTCTCAAACTTTCTATACTGGCAATCCAATTTTCAATCATAGTGTTCATCGCGCTCCCCTTCATACAATATTAATGTATTGAATTCAATAATAATATACTTTGACGTAAATCTACAATACGAGTTTAATTATAAGCCCTACAAATTATCAAGATAAGTATTAAATTTTGTACATAATTTTATTACATGCCTATAAGGTCACTGGTAATTAATACATAAATCTGTTCTTGATATTGTTAAATTAATAATAAAATACATAGTGCAGTATTGATACATTTATAAGTGTATTATATCAGTGTAAATGTGTATTTTGTTTTGTTAGAATGTATTTTGTTTCGCTTTCTTTCAGTAAATTAACATTTTTTTAAAAAATAATCTTTTATTTTCGACATGCTTGCACCTTCTTCGTAGTTTTATCAAGCCCCCCTAAGGAGGCACGCCCGACAGTTTGAGAAATGCTGCATTACACAGCACACACTGATTAGTAATAATCACTTTTAATTATTCTATATTATAGAAAAAATATTGCTTTTTTTTATTTCGAGAGTAAAATCATCCAATCAAAATTAAGTCTTTTTTCAGATTTTTTTCGAAAATTCAACCTTTTTGTGGCAGAATTAAGTTTTGAAATTATTTTTTTTAAATTATTTTTTTCCTAATTTCCATACCATAGAACGACTTTCATGCAAAGGTATAAATAATCAGTTTCCCCTCATGTAGACGATCCACCCTATTGTACTATCACAAGCGCAGGCGCAGCAAATATCAGTAGAAAGCATGCTAAATACAAAATTTTC
This sequence comes from Trichonephila clavata, assembly GCA_019973975.1. NCBI lineage: Eukaryota > Metazoa > Arthropoda > Arachnida > Araneae > Nephilidae > Trichonephila > Trichonephila clavata. The sequence continues at coordinate 69,269 of BMAO01008963.1, read as the reverse complement.
AGATTAATATATGTATCAAAATATAACAGTCCATTATTTATGCATAAGGAAAGTAATATATTATAAAAATACCCCTAGCAATAGAGTTTAGGGAACGGGAAAGAGATAAATAATCTTTTTTTCTAAGCCATTATTATATAAATTAAATTTTCCACATTGTGAATGCGAGTTTCAATAAACGTAAAAAAATTATCAAGATAAATACAGAGGTACAATATTGTTCTAATTCCATAAAACAAAGCAGTAAGCTAATTTACCAAATTCTACAGATTTAAAAACTTTTGTTTTGAATTCCACACACACATTACTCCATTTGCTGAGTGCGAATTCCACAATGCTATCGAGTAATCCCAAACGGAAATTACTTGCATTACACGCCCATAAAAGCGACCTCCAACTCGAATAGGAAACCTATCAGTGCATCTATAAAACATTGAGACAATGCTCCCTTAATACATTACGAGAGTAATTAGACTTAAATATAGCAGAATCTCCACAGCTCTATCCTTTTGTTTTCCATTAACACCAAACAATAGGGTGCATTACTCACTCGTCATAAATAAAATGAATCTCCGAAAAGGTACGATAAGCTGTAACAGGAACTGGAACTGAATATCCAAACCACAGACAAAATTTAAACGCATCCATCTGCCTTTGTGAAAATTAATTGGCTGGGGAAGGAATAATGCTATTCCTAATTCTTTTGTTTTGAAAATGGGAACTCGCTAATCATTTCCGGGAACTGGGATACAACCAGACGGTTTTTTAAGAGAGAGAGGAAAAGCATTACTCGCGAAAATTAGATTTCATGCACAGTGGAAGGAGAGTGAGTTGAGGTTGGTTAGGAACGAAAGAGAAATAGGTCCAATTAAAATTTCGAAAGATGAGAGCAGAGTTTTCTACTACTGTTCTTCTACACCCCCTCTCTACCCCTCCATTTAAAACACGAGTCCGTCCAAGAAAACAAAATTAGCGGAATTAAACCTTTCTCTGGAATTGTTAGGGGTAGTTTATTCGAGTAAAAGCATTCAGGAAAAGAATGTGATTACTTTTTCTGTAGTACGGGTGCTTTGTCTTGCGGTCCCCCTTACTTATATTTTATTTTGTTTCTGTTCTTAAAAATCACACTACTCTCCCTAGTTAAAGTCAAGTCTTCGTAAATTAAGTAAGCATTCTGAGCTCTGTACATACAGCCAGGTTGTTACTTTTTTTGGTACAGACATGTCTCGCGTTAAAATGCGGGTCGTTAGGACATGGTCCGTTGAAGGAATTTTAAACATATCTACTGAGTGGTTAAAGTTGTAATTATTTAAATTGCTCAAATAAAATGTTTGATACTTTTAAACAAACATCATTATTTTAAATTTTTGGAATTTTTATTGCTATTAAGTTTTTGGGATAATATACATTGAAAGATTAAAGAAGATTATTTAAAATTTTTCTTTGTTAGATAATACGTTAAATTAAAAATGATCGTTTCCTTATGAAGTAAAATACATTTAATCTTCTTAAAATTAAATAAATTAATTAAAAAATTATAAAACTAAAAAGTTATTCATGAAATTTGTTTTTAACCTGTACTATTGCTTTAATGATAACTGAAAACTAAATTGTGATATTTTTTTCAATACTTACAAATTACTATTTTTATTTTATAAATACAACCATGCGGTTTATACAATTCTTTTAAATGCATCCCATATATAAATGGATATATATATATATATATATATCAGGCCCCATTCCTGCTGTAAAATTAGGAGAACGTCATCTTTAAAATATATTTTCTTGATTTTGCATCGATTATAGTTAATCCAAAATGGCGGCCAATCTAATACAACACAAGACAACATCTCAGCAAGGAGTGACCAGTCAGTCTTTTTGCTTATGCTCTCTAACTACATCAGCGCTCACTCTACCTTTAAATAGTCTTATTTACCATCAAATCCTTACGCAGTAGTAAATAGTTTGCTCTATTTTCATTTATTATTCACTTAATTTTGAAGTTAATATAGAGAGAGAAAGAGAATTTTTAATGTGAGGGTGAGAACTAATGATGAACTCGATTTTAAAAAATCATATTCTTGAAATATTACAATAAATGGTTCATGGATGTTAATAAAAATATACCAAGTTTAAAAGTTTGTTACAAATGTTCGATGTGGGTCCTCTTGTTACACAGCATACGTCCAATCAGTAATCCAGTTCGCTCAATACATTTTGTATCATCATTCTATCAATGGATCGTAATGCTGCACAATTGCTTACTTGTCTTCTTCTGCTATTTGTTGTGTCAATTGCAAACGGTATGGATTGAAATTTATTTCTTTTCATAAGATTTTCCATACCGTTTTCTGGGACATTCCAAGTTTATTGTCCACCACTCTTGTAGAATTCCGTGGACTTCGAGCAAAACTCTGTCTCACCCTCTCTACTGCTTCTTCCAATATGCTTGTTCACCTGCTGCTGTTGCACAAGGAACTGTTTTCTAAAATTTATGAAACCATAGCATAATGAATGCTCTTGTTGGTTGGTGTTACTTTTCTGTAGCGATTTTTAAATACACATTGCAATCAAAATAACAGAAAAAACGCATTCATACTCAAAAACGCAAACACTCTTCTTTATAATTGTCACCATGGTTGGATTTCAATTACAGCGATCTTGAACCTGCTGTTGTCATTGGTGGAAAAATATTTTAATAAATGCATTAATTTTAGAAAAATGATTCTTTTTAAAATAGGGTCCATCATCTGTACTCACTCTGTATGATTTTTATATAACAACCGTATATTTACTTGGAAAAGCTAATAATCTTTGGTACATGTTTAAAGTGAAAATGAGGGAGTCGGATTCTATATTGATCCACTAATCTCGGATAAGCAGATTTTTTTAACCTTTTTATTTAGCAAACGATATTGTAACTTTCTGGATGTTACATGTCTTCCTGGTTTTTCTAGAGCTTTCATTCTATAAGACTCATGTAAATCATTCAAAATCAGTATCAAAATCAGAGTTTCCAAATAATTCGCGAAATTCACGTTTACACAATAGGATATCGAAATGCATGTGGTCATCATACAGGGAGTTTTTTCTTTCAGGAAATGAAGCATAAGCCGATGATCACGTCCTGTATACAGATTTATATCCCTGTTCATTGTCTAAATGAAAGAAAATGTCGCAGAAAGAATGAATAGAAAAGTAACAAAAAAATGAAAAAATGTGTTGGTTTCAGATAGAGTTGTCAGAGAAATAAAACTATTACCGTTAGCGTTTTACTTTACAGAAATTTAAAATATTGAACATAGTGACATGTCTGAAAATTACAGGATCTGCTTACATTCAAAAGTATACGGTAAATCGTTACATTCATTTTTATACCTCAGGAAATAGAAAGCATTAAACTACTGAAAAAGGAATACCATTTCGATTTTTTTTTTTTTAAAAAGCAAGAAAAAAAATATTTTTAAAAAAGCAAATAAGATAAATTATTAAACTAATTTATGCAATCCATTTACTAGATTATTTTAGAATAAGCTGGTTTAATGGAAAATATATTTACAAAACACATCAAGTATTGGATGCAAATTCTTACACAGTTTCTCCTATTTAAAATATGAATGCACTTTTACGCTTTTTTTTTCCTTATTTAATTTACTTTTTGTATTTTAATTTCCATGATAAGACGTAGCTTTTTTGCGTACATGAAATAAAGCACAAGACGAAATCTGTTGTGAAATCTAAGATCTATTATTTTTCTTCACTTGAATAACATAGATTTACAAATATGATTTAACTTTTGCTACATTTTATTTCTTTTAACATCTTAAGTGCCACAGGCTTATATATCCGTCTCGCTCAATCCATGTGTTAGACGTCCCATGCATAAATATCCTTTGATTCCTCCCATAAAGATTCTTTGCACTGATATCACTGCAACTATCCGAAGGCTTTGGAATGTGCAATGCAACGACCTTGGCAGTGTTCGCCAAGGATTTACTTATTTCATAGAAAAATTCACTTATTTGTGCCTTTTCTTTCCCCCTCAATACAACTCATACCTAACGTGGCCATTTATTCTTAGACTCAAAACGGGACATTATTTTGTTTAGGTCAATTAACAGCTATACATCGAAAAAAAATTTTTTTAAGTTATTTATTCAGGAAAAGATACCTTAAAAGTAACGAATTAAAAAATATACCCCAAATGTTTAGTTATATTTATATTTATCAAGGAACAAATTTGCTTTAATATAGCAATGTAAAGATTTTAAGTAAGAATGAAACTCTTGGAACGTTTTTTTTTTATATTCACCTAAAATATCAACATCACCTTTAGAACTGAAATTAGTAGCTGAGTTTTTTCAGATGGACCACAATTTGTTCATCATAGAAAATACTCTTTCTACTGGAGCCATTTGTAGCAGGCAAACATAAAATATATTCAAATAAAACAGAAAAGTTTTCATGCTGTATATTGTTGGGGTGAAAGTGTTTGAATACTTCCACCCAACGAGTTTCCGTAGAAACATTTAGATCATTTTTATTCAGTTACTTTTTGCTATGTAATGTAGTTAGAAATTAATGAAAATTCGTCAAAAACTTCTGTCTTTATTACAGTCAATATACTCCTTTTCAATTAATACATCCAGATATTTTTGAATGTCTTCCCATGCGGGAAACTTTTTTAAAACTGCCCAATAAAATATCTCCATGACATTGGTAAGAAAGCAAGTTCACTGCTACAGATATTTTCGGCTTCATTTATAAAATTCTGTAACCGTCC